>PVIU01013910.1:0-54074 GCA_004026605.1 Ondatra zibethicus | reverse complement strand
AGGCAAACTGAGCTCTAAACCCAGTGCCCCGCCCCCGCTTTGTATGTACAAGGCAAACTGAACTATAAACCCAGTGCCCCGTCCCCGCTTTGTATGTACTAGGCAAACTGAGCTCTAATCCCAGTGCCCTGCCCCTGCTTTGTAAACCAGGCTGACCTGGGACTCTCCATCCTCCTGCCTCAACCTCCCTGAGTGCTGACATTACAGGAACTGCAGAATGCTCAGTACCAGTTGTATTCTCTTTCCCTCCCGAGAGTGCTCAACCCTACTCACTGTTCATCGTAAGGGGAGTCAGACACCTGCAGCACGGAGGCCTGGAAGTCTTGGATCACCTCCTGAGAAGCAAGGAGAGGTGAGGTCTGGCTGCCCTCTGTCTCCATCCCGAGGCCTCCTTTCCCCAACTCTAGTCCACCCACGGTCATGCCCTCCCCTCCTCTAGTGATATAGCGGAGGACCAGGGGCTGGCGGGGCGGGGGGGCAGGGGCTTTTTTCAGCGAGAGCCTCACATTGCACATGTAGTTATGCCAGGACTTGGAGACTTGGGGTAGCTTCTCCTTCTTCTTCCAGTTTGGGGGAGCTCCCTCCCGTACAGGCTCCTGTGAGGACACAGTCTTTGAGTGTCCTTCCCCAGCTGGCATTTGTCCAGCCCATTGGCACATCTGCCTCCCCGGCAGCCACCAGCCCTGATGCTCTGCTCCGTCTGTCTCCGAGGGGATACAGACAGGGAAGTGACGGTAGGGAGAAGCTGTCCCATACGTGAAGCACACACTACAGATGTGATCAGAAGGGCCTGCATCCAGGGTTAGGGATGGAACTCAGGGGGTAGAGCACTTGCCCAGCGTGCGGGAAGCCCTGGGTTCCAGCCCCAGCACTAAGGACGGAGAGGCAGAAGGACTGAGATTTCAGAATCATCCTCGGTCACATGGTGAGTGCGAGTCCAACCTGAGCTATGCGAGATCCCCCCTCGAAACGAAACGCTAGTTAATGGAGCTTTCCTTCCCCTCTGGGATGCTCCCTGATGCTCTGGGCCTCGTGCCTCTTCCCTGGCAGAGGAATGACTTTAACCTGGGGTTTTATTTTTGGTTCAGATGTTTTGCTTTTGTTTTTGAGATGGGATTCATGTCATCCAGGCTGGCCTTCATACATTCAAGATTGATATGGTGCTGGGGATTCAAGTCAAGACTCCTTACATGTCAAGACCTTGTTAACTGAACCACATCCCTGGTCCCTGTTTGTTTGTTTGCTTTTTGAGAGAGAATGACTTGTGTAGCCCAGGCTGGCCTCCCTTGGTCAGTTCCCAAGGCTGACTTTGAACTCCTGACCCTCCTGCCTCCACCTCTCAAGCGTTAGGATTATAGATGTGCTTCACCATATCTGGCTCAAGAATTTGGATTTGCCAGACTCTAGAACCCACCCCACTGGCCCTCACGCATCTGCTCTCAGCTGACTGCATGGCCTCAGCCGTGACCTGAATTTCCCAATTTCCAGGAAAAGAGGAACTGGATCCGTGATCTTCTGGGGAACTTGCTCCATTATCTTGTGGATCAGGGGACTGATGGATATAAGGCCAATGGCAGGGCTGTCGATGGTGTCTGTGGGCGCAGCAGAGGTCCTACCTTAGCTGCAATCATGTAAGGAGGGATGATATCAATAGCCATCTCCTGGAAGAGTTCCCGGCACTGCATGGAGATGAAGTCCCCTGCCAGGGGTGACTTGACAATGCCTGAAAGAAGAGGCAGCGTCAGAACCAGCCTTCCCCAGGCTGCCCTGGAGCCCTGACAAGGTCCTACCTTGCTGGAGGACATAGCCATCGTGTACTGGGATGGCTGTAGTATGGGTGGCCCCACTGTCCAGCACCAGGCCTGTGGAACGTCCATTTGCAAAGCTGGCATGGGATGAGTCAGTCAAAGAGACAGTAGCAGACGGTGAGAGAGTCCGGACCTGGGTCAGGCCTTGGTCCCTCTCTGTTTCCTCAGGGTAAAGTCAATCCTAGTCTGTAAATACTGCCTTTGATTTACTTTTCTTTTCTTTTTTCACTTTTTTGCACATGGGTACGTGTGTGTGTATGCACATGTGCACGTCTACATGTGTGTGTTTATGCAGAGGCCCAAGGTTCATGTCAAGAGTCATCCTTGGTCACTCTTCCATCTTATTCGTTCAGGAAAATGCTCTCAACTAAATTCAGAGCTCGCTGGCATGGCTACTCTTGCTGGCTGCCACCTCCTGAGGCTGTATTTATGAGAGTATGTCATCATGCCCGCCAGCCATATATGTGGGTTTCCGAGGACCCAAACTCTGGTACTCTCAACTGCCAAGCCATTGCTCCAGCCCCCAACACACACACACACACACACACACACACACACACACACACGCACATAAACACGCACACACACACGCACGTCTCACTATGTAGTCCAGGCTAGCCTGGACCTCATTATGTAGCTCAGGCTGGCCTTAAACTAAAGACAATCATCCTGCCTTGGTCTCCCAAATGCTGGAATTACAGCTCTGTATTTCCTAATCCAGTTTCTGTGGCGCTGGGGACCAGGGCCTCAGACATGCTAGGCCAACTGGGCTACATCCCTAACCCTCTTGTTCTTGGTTTCAGTAGCACAGGCCTTGAATATTCATCTCTTTAAGCCGTTTGAGTACTGGGGTTCCAGGTGTATGTGGTACTGCGTCCTGTGGACTCCTTGAATTGAGGTCCCTGTCACCCCATACCTAGCACAGAGTTCAGTGTACCACTGATTCTGAAAAAGAGACAATGGCCCAAACTGGCCATTTGGGAAGAAGCCGCCTCCATGCCTCATGTCCTTTCCCTCTGTGTCCAGTCCCAGTCAGTCCTGATGTTTACTTGGCCCAGCTCCTCCTGCTGAGATTGACCTATGGAATAGGGAGGGGCCATGGACCTGCTCCCCTTCCCCCAGCCCCAAGCCTTTAGCCTGTGGGGCTTCTGCACTAGTAAGGTGCGGAGACGTATCTTCCCACACACGATAGTGATCTCCAGGGAACCAGGCCCAGCGCCACACAGCTCAGCACATCTCACACACACCCCACCCTGGCCCTCCACCCAGCAGAGATGTTCCAGCCATAGGATACGCGGTGAGCACAGCTGTCTTGCATAAGAAGAAGGCAGGAATGTTGTACTGCTCAAACATCAGCTCCGTCAGCTTCTCCCGCTTGGCCCGAGTGTTCCACTGTGAAGAGAGCACAGGGGTGGAGGAGAGCAGATGGAGGCACTGCCGGAGTGTCTGTGTGAGTGTCAGTGTGAGTGTGCGTGTGCATATGTGCACAGGCATGCCCAGCAACAAGTACGCTCAGAGGAACAAACACACATATATAGACATTCCTACACAGTATGTATGTAAACCGATACGTGTATTCACAGATACAAACATGCACAGAGATGGAAACACTCCCATACACATATTCACATACATTTCACATATATGTATGCAAACCTACATACACACATGCATGCACATAAATATATACACATAGCTTAGGCTAGGAAACAGGTCAGGGACCTTGGTCCACATACAACTTTACAATGTAAGACTATAAGGAACTTTATCTGATTGTTGTTTGTCATTCTAGGGTTAAAACCAGTGGCCTGGTGCATGCAAGACAAACACTGCATGATTGACTTGTGGCCTCAGCCATCTTTCGTTTCATACTTTATTTTGACACAAGATCTAGCTGTGTAGCCCAAACTTGCTTCAAATTGCTGATCTTCCTGTTAGGGTCTTCCAAGTGTTGGCTCTACAGGTACACCCCACCATGCCTGGCTAATGTGATTTTCCCACTTATTTATTATTTATTCCAATATTCCCATTATTATCTATTCCAATATTTATTTATTTAGTGTATGCATGTGTGCATGGATCTGTCTGTCTGTCTATGCGTATGCATGGGGAGGTCAGACGTAGAATAAGGTGTCTTCCTCAACTACTCTCTAGCTTAGGTTTTGAGCCAAGGTCTCTCACTGAACTTGGAGTACACCAATTCTGCTAGGCTTGCTAGCCAGCAAACCCCGGGGAATCTCTCATCTCATCTCCCCAGAGCTGGGGTTGCAGGTCTCTGTTGCTACACTCAGCTTTTTTCACATGGGTGCGGCGGATTGAAGTCAGGTCCTCATGCTTCTGGGGCAAACACTTCACCAACTGAGCCACCTCCCTGGTTTTTGTTTGTTTGTTTTCAGACAAAGCCCAGGGTGGCCTTGAACTTGACACTTAGTTGAGGACGTTCTTGACCTTTTGATCCTCCTGCCTCCATCTCCTGGGTACTGGGATTGTGGGCGTGCAGTTTTTGTGGTGTCAGGAGTGGAGGCCACAGTTTCCTGTGTGCTAGCCCAGTCTCTACCAACTGAGCTACAGCCCTGGTCCCACACAGGAGTTCTGGGCAGGGCTGGATCAGAGTCTCCATCCTTCCCTACCCTCCACACCTCAGCCGCTTCCAGGTTTCCACCCCCATCCTAATTACCTCAGACGCCAGGATGCAGAAGATGGTTTCTGGGGAACAACGGGAGACTGAATACAAATATCTAATTTTCCACCTCTCAAGATCCCAGCGAAAACAGAGCCATTTTTAAAAGACAGAAACCTACAAAAGCCACCAAGCACAGGGAGAGATGCGCCACTAGGGAAATGCAAATCTGGCATCATTAGTCACTGGAGAAATGCTAATCAAGAGCATAATGAGGTCCTGCTTCACACCTACATAGGCAATGTTGGTAATTAAAAACCAGAAAGGCGGGGCTGGTGAGGCGGCTCAGCTGGTGAAAGTGCTTGCTGCCAAGCAAGAAGGCCTGAGTCCAGTCCCCTGGATCCACATGGCGGATGGAGAACCGATTCCTGCAAGCTATCCTCTGACCTCCACATGTGTGCCAAGGCACGCAGGTGCCAACAGAAATACACAATACATAAATAAATGTGTCCCCTTCCCCCCCATGTAAAAACTAGAAAGCAGCAAGCTGTTGACAAATTGGAAAGTTCTCATCTCTGGTAAGGCTGTAAAAGGGTTCAGCCATTGAACCCACTGCAGAACGTAGTTGTTGGTCCCTTATAATATACAATGCAGAAGACCCAGTGAGTCCAGTCCTGGTTATACACACAGGAGAAATGAAAACAAGAGGTTGGATAAAAGGATCAGTTGTTAAGCACACTTGCTGCTCTTGCTAAGGATACAGGTGTGCTTCCCAGCACAAACGTGGAGGCTCACAACAATCTATAGGGATCCCATGGAGGCTCACAATGATCTATAGGGAACCCACAGAGGCTCACAATGATCTATAAGGATCCTACGGAGGCTCACAATGATCCACAGGGATCCTATGGAGGCTCACAATGATCTATAGGGATCCTACGGAGGCTCACAATGATCCACAGGGATCCTATGGAGGCTCACAATGATCTATAGGGATCCTACGGAGGCTCACAATGATCTATAGGGATCCTACGGAGGCTCACAATGTTCTATAGGGATCCTACAGAGGCTCACAATGATCCACAGGGATCCTATGGAGGCTCACAATGATCTATAGGGATCCTATGGAGGCTCACAATGATCCACAGGGATCCCACAGAGGCTCACAATGATCCACAGGGATTCCACAGAGGCTCACAATGATCTATAGGGATCTTATGGATGCACACAATGATCGATAGGGAGCCTATGGAGGCTCACAACAATCTATAGGGATCCTATGCTCTCTTCTACCATCCACAGGCACCAGGCACATCCACGATGCACACACATACATGTAGGCTCTATAGGGATCCTATGTTCCCTTCTAGCATCCACAGGCTCCAGGCACGCCCATGATGCACACACATACATGTAGGCTAAATGCTAATAACACATAAAATAAAACAAATACTTTTTAAAAAAAATGCAAAGAAGTATTAGAGGAAATCTTGGCACACAAGTGCCAATAGCAACACCTTTCCCAAGAACTGGTGGATGGACACTTGAATGGGTGGCTGGATATGTAAACTGTGGTATGTCTTTGAAGGGGAATAATATTCACCCATAACAAAAAAATGAAATGCTGTTAAGTATTACGGCATGAATAACATAAAATATGCTAAGTAAACAAACATAGGCGCACGCAGCAGGCAGCTCCATAGTAGAAGGCATGCTTAGCACACCAGCCTCTTAGCATCAATCTCCACTCCCCCAAAAGAATATTGACACAAAAAGTCATATTGTGTGATTCTATTTTTACGAACTATCCTGAGCAGCTATCTGTATAGGGACAGAAGCATCCAGGTGTAGTGATACATACCTGTGATCCCAGCACTGAGGAAACTGAGGCAGGAGGATAGTGACTTTGGGCCTAAATCAGGTTACATAATGAGTTCCAGATGAAAACCATTTAAGTAATAGGTCCCTAAACTGTTTATCAGATTCTATGTTCTGGGGCTTTTGTCCACTCTGAGGGTCCCTGAACTGGTGGGACCCTTGACAAACGTCATAGTGAGAACTGAGTGACACCATGAATTTTGAGAACCCTCCATCTCATGCCTTCACTAGGATCCAAGAAACAGGCACCCAGACACATCTCTGGGGTAGAAATATGTGACATCACATTTAAAAACGGGCTGGAGCGATAGCTCAGCTGTTAAGGGCATCTGCTGCTCTTGCAGAGGACCCATGTTTGGTTCCCAGAACCCGCATGGGACAGCTCACGGGGTCCAGGTATAACTCCAGCTCCAGGGGAGTTGATGTCTTCTGGCCTCCATAGGAGTTTGTACACATGTGAGCCTACCCAGACACGGACACATTTGCATACATATGATTTAAAATAATATAAATAATCTTATGAAATAAAACAAATATTTTTAAAATCAAAATAATAAATAAGCTGGGCAGTGGTAGCACATGCTTTTAGTTTCAGCACTTGGGAGGTAGAGGCTGGTGGATCTTTGTGAGTTCAGGGCCAATCTGATCTACAGAGAGAGTCCAGGACAGTCAAGCCTGTTACATAGTGAAACCCTGTCTCAAAAAAACGAATTAAGAACAACAACAATAAATTAGTTAACTTAATTAAAATGTAATTTAGGGCTGGAGGGTTAGTTCAGCATATAGAAGTACTTGCTGTTCTTGCAGGGGCCCTGGGTTCAGTTCCTAGTACTCTCATGGCAGCTCACAACCATTGGTAACTCCAGTCTCAGGGGATCTGACACCCTCTTTTGACCTCCAAGGACACCAGGCACACATGTGATACACATACATACATACAAACAAAACACTCATACACATAAAATAATTTTTAAAAATCTACAATTTTTCAATTTAATTAAAAAAATTTATAAAGGTGCCAAAGCAGAGATTTCCCTCAATAGCTCCCTGTCAAACAGTCCCATAGCAAAGAACGCAGCGAGCCCCATACTCCTTACACAGGAATTGTCTCTCTCTCTCTCTTTTAACATACCACTTTTAAACAAAAGCAGGCAACCCACTTGCCTCTTCCGAAATAAGATGGATGCTTAAATATGGCAGGAAAAACAGTGTAGGAGAAAGAACATTCCTAATAACAAATTAGTGATATCTTTAGTAAAGGAACACAATATTGGACCCAAGAAACAAGAACAAGATGCTCCAAAGAAGAACATTCATAGGGATGTATCCCAGTGTTGGGGCTTTTGCCTAGAATTCTTGAGGCCCTAATTCCAATTGCCAGCATCTCCCCAGGACAATAAAAATAGCCTTCAGATATTTTCAGGTCCCAGTCATCTAAAAAGAGGAAAGGAATTAAAAAGAATATTCACGGCGAGGAAAGGAGCTTTGCAAAGATTATGGATACCGGGGCAGATAGGATCAACTCTAAAATGGTTGGACGATACAAAGTCTTGGAAATTAGAGGAAAAGGTCATGATGAAAAACAAGGGAAGATATAAGAAAATTAGGGGACCAATTCAGGGACTGCAAATTATAAGTAAATGGATTTCCCAAAAGTGGAAACAAAGGAAATGGAGTAAAAGGAAATAGTAAAAATGTAATTTAAAAACTTCTTATTCAGTGGGCCAATGGGTGCTTACCACCAAGCCTGATGACCTAATTTGATTCCCAGACCTTACATAGTGAAAGAGGAGAACCAAGTCCTGCAAGCTGTCTTCTGATGTCTAATATCACACACACACACACACACACACACACACACACACACACACACAAAAAAAAAAAAAAAAAAAAAACACAGATACACATAAAGGTAAGAAAATGACTTTTTTTTTTCACTTAACTGAAAGTCAAAGGTTTCCAGAACAATTTTTTTTCTGTGTTTTTGTTTGTTTCTTTGTTTTTCAAGACAGGGTTTCTCTGTGTTGCCCTGGCTGTCCTGGAACTCGCTCTATAGACCAGGCTGGCCTAGAACTCACAGAGATCCACCTGTCTCTGCCTTCCAAGTGCTGGAATTAAAGGTGTGGGAGCACCACCGCCCTGCCTAATGGCTTCCAGAATAATTAATGAAATATTAATTTCATTCATTCATTAATTAATGAAGTAAACATTATTACATATCATGGTAAAGTTTCACAATACACAGGGTGGGATTGAAAACTAACTACTTTTGGGGAAAAAAACACAGAAAGATGGTTCTAGGTGCCTCAATAAAACAGGACATGTTCAAGGACAGCAGAAGGCAATGTTTTCAAGATCTGAAGAAACGTGTCTTCCAACTTGGAGTATGATACCTAGATAAACTATCAATACAAAGTCTCAAAAGAAATGCTTCCTGTGATCTAAGTGGTTACTAAAGGATCTGCTCTATGAGAACAAAGAAATGAATCAAGGAAAGGACTCAATAGATACACATACTTTTCTCAGAAGAAACGCAAAGAGACTCTCCTAGGTAATGCTGAAGGAAGATGTTAGTATAACAGCTATTTACTGATTTTTTTTTCCAAGACAGGATTTCTCTGTGTAGCTTTGGAGCCTGTACTGGAACTTGCCCTATAGACCAGACTGGCCTCAAACTCATAGAGATCTGCCTGCCTCTGCCTCCTGAGTGCTGGGATTAAAAGGCTTGTGCCACCAACACCTGGCTTTATTTCCCAATTTTAAGCCAAAGTGGAATAGGCTCTGAAAGAGATTTCTTCAATAAGACTAAATTAATAGAATATATCATGGAATTAGTGTCTTGAGAAAATACATAGATATCGGATGGGTAACTTAGGGTTATACTGATAAATAGAAATTCAAGTAAAATAAAAACCACAATAATTCTCAGATCTGGGGAAGACAAAAGTTGCATAAGAATGCAAAAGTAACCATGGCTTTCTTCCTTACTCAGACCTTTCAGCCTGCTATAAAAGAGTATAAACTCAGACTGTTTTTTGTTTTTTTTTTTTTTTAAATTGAGACAGGATTTCTCTGAGTTACAGCTCTGGCTGTTCTGTAACTTGATCTGTAGACCAGGCTGGCCTCGAACTCACAGAGCTCTCACTGCCTCTGCCTCCCGAGTGCTGGGATTAGAAGCGTGCACCACCCACCCGGCTGCTTGTTTTTTCCTTTGTTTGTTTTAAGTATAAAATGTAATTGTAGTTAAAGGTGGGAACACACTTATGATATAACCAGTTGGGGAGAGAAAGAGCTAAATATTCATCTTCCATAGTAGAAAACCCTTGGATAATGCATAAAATAAAACAAACACAGAGTAGACATGATGGTCCAGCCAAACAGCCTGAGCTCTCAATCCTGGAGCCCTAAATGCTGGGAGGTGGGAACTGACTCTGCAAGCTGTCCTTTAACTTTCACCTCGATGCTCACCACCCCACTCCTAAGCACACATGCAAAATAAAAACTATAAAATGTAATTTTAAAATGCAATTATTTTAAATTATTTTAAAATGCGCAGAAAGGGACTGGACTGCCTTTAATTCCAGAGGTTCTGATGCCGTCTTCTGGTTTCCATGGCACTGCATGCATGTGAGACATACACAGAAAAGTTGATGTACACACAAATGCATAAAAATGCATTAAATCATCAATGTAGTCATTCAAGTGTGGGGTTTAGAGATATGGAAGGACCGGGTCCCGATAGTGTCCGCCAGTAAGCTCAGCACCCAGGAGTCTGAGGCAGGAGGATCTCAAGTTTGGGGCTAGTATGAGCTACAGAGGGAGACTTTGTCTCAAAAAGAAACAAACGGGGCTGATAAGAGGACTCAGTAGGTAAAAACGCTTGCCACCAAGTAGGACAACTTGAGTTCAGTCCCAGAGCCCACATGGTGGAAGGAGAGAACTGAATCTTGCAAGTTGCCCTCTGACCTCCCCCCAACACAAACAAATAATAAAACAGAAAAACAATATATATAAAACACATATATAAATACATATATAAAACATATATGAAGCAGGGTGGTGGTGGCACATGCCTTTAATCCCAACACTCAGGAGGCAGAGACAGGTGGATCTCTGTGAGTTCGAGGCCAGCCTGGTCTACAGAGAGAGTTCCAGGACAGGCTCCAAAGCTACAGAGAAATCCTGTCTCAAAAAACCAACATATATTAAAAAAAAACAAACCCCAAAAGTCAACTGAAATTCCAGCATGGCTGAGGGAGTGACTCACAAAGCCCCACCCCTAACTGCTGAGCAATTGTTGACTGATGGTTGTGGGAGAGGGAGAGACAGCTTAATTACTTCCAGGATGAGGCTCCATGGTCTTACACCCATGCACACAGAGATGCTACCAAATGGAGTCAGTCTTGTTTGTTTGTTTGTTTGTTTGTTTTTTTAAAACACAGGAAGTTGGGAGACGAAAGTGGTAGAACAATGGAAGAACTGGAGGGGCGATGGGGAGTATTTAATAAAAAACATTATATGCATGGATGAAATTCTCAACAACAAAAAATATATACAAGGAAATAGGTGTATTTTTGAAACCTAATCTCTTTATGTAGTCCTGGAACTCATTATGTAGTTGAAGATGACCTTGAATTGCTGATACTCCTACTTCGACCTCCTGAGCACTGGGATTACAGTCTTAATCTTTTTTCCTTCCGTAAGTAGTAGGGATTGAACCCAGAGCCTTGTACATGCCAAGCAAGCACACTCTGCCAACTGAGCTACATTGGTAATATGTGTATATATAACATTGACCAGAAATTTAAGTCTGCATGAACAACAATGGGCAATGGAGTGGATGGAGCTGGAAGAGAGGAGGAAGGAATGGAAAATAAGCCAGGGAGAAGGACATGTGGTTGAAGATGACAGGATGAGAAAGAAAGTTCTGGAAAGGAAGGCGAAGTGACCGAGAGTGGCGGCTCCAAGCTAGAGGTGATGGTGGAAAGAGTGCCACCAGGGACCCAGGGTCGGATGTGGTCTGGATGAGCCACTCACCGGAGCCTCCGACATGAGTACTGGGTGCAGGTTTGGCTCGGACTTGACATGTTTGCTGTAGGTATGATCCAGGATGGCTCTGAAGCACTCCCAGTCCTCAACTAGGGACAGAGGACCAGCGTGGAGAGATAGATGGGAAGGTGGGAAGGAAGGCAAGGGTCAGAGACAGGAAGTAAAGGAGGGAGGGAGGTCAAGTCTAGAGGTAGGTGAGTCCAACTTCAGCTGACAAGCACCCCCTCCCTTAAGTTCCAGAATTCTAGGGGGTCCTGGTCTGAGATCGCTGTAGGGAGCCATGAGGAGGTTCTTGGGACCTGGGCAGAAGCAAGGAAGACTCTTTGGGTGTGGAGATCTGTAACCACGTGTGGGGTGGCTCCCAGGTGGTGGGTGGGGCCCTTACTCATGCCGTTCTTGAGGGGCGACATGACCTCTGCTCCATCCCGAGGCACGTGCAGGGCATTGGTGTCGATGTGAAAAATCTTCCCTTTCTTCTCTTTCTCCCCCTCCAGCTCCAGCCCGCCCCCCTCTTCTGCGGCCAGCAGCCCCACAGTGGTGGGGAAGTCAGCCTGGTAATGAGGAACATGAGTGGGCAGCCAGGTTACTCCCTCCTTTTTTGGAGACAGGGTATCGCTATGAAGCAACTTTCTATGTAAAACAGGCTGATCTCAAACTTAAAGAGATCCGCATGTCTCTGCCTCCCGAGTGCTGGGATTAAAAGAAGGTGCTACCATGCCCGGCTGGATCACCCCTTCTAGTCCCTTGTCCAACTATGTCCAACTGCACTCAATGCCCTCCGCCACCCCTGGGCTTCCTCCCCTGGCTCCACTCAGGTGAGCTATTTGGACTGAACTGTGCAAGCTTGTTTGTAGGCCGACCCGCCCGGCAGAGGGTTTCCCAGCCCCAGGGATTTGGAGAGGGGACTGGAAGGCTCACCTTGGGGCAATCCTCCCCAGCGTACCCAGCTCGGACTGAGAAGGAACCAATGTCAAAGACGAGTGCTCCCACCTCATCTGTACAAGGAGACAGGTGTGTGAGGAGATCTCTTCCCAAATTGTCCCCCTAAATAGCTTGGAGAGGAGTCTGGGGGTATAGCCATAGTTTGAACTTCATCATGTGTAGGTGGGAAATCCACCTGGACTTCGGGGCGTTCTGGAAGTGGAGGGTCAAAGCCACCAGAGTTCCCTCTTGCCTAGTGGCCTGGCAGGGAAAAGAAAGGTCCAGGGGCCGGGAGGCAGTGCACGCTTGGGAACCCCAGGAGGATGGAAAGCAGAAGTAGTGGGAGACCCAAACCTCAGGCTGGACCTGATGCAGTACGGAGGTGACAGGCCCAGGGATGCTCAGGGCTTGGGACGCGCGGGTTCGGGATGCAGGGCTGTAGACCAGGCCGAGAGCCCGGTATCCCAGGCCGGCTCACCTCCGCCGTAGACGCCCCCGCTCATAGTGCCCTCTCTACGCGGCTCGCGGCCCGTGGGCGGCGGCGGGATCAGCACCGAGGCGGCCGGACAGCTCCCGGGATCCCGGGCGGGGCGAAGCGCAGCGGCGGCCAATCAGAAGGCTGGATCCCCGCCCCCAACGGCGCGGCCGATTGGTTACGGAGAGAGACAATAACCCGGCTGGGGGCCGTTGCTTTAAAGGGGCAGCGGGTTCTTCGTGCCGAGGTTGGGAGGGGGTGAGGGTCAAACAGCAAGAACCCTAGAGACTGGCTCAAGACACAGAGAAAGCAGGAAAGAGATGGAGTCGAACTCCATAGGGTGACGGACCCCGTGATAGCATGGGACCCCGTTTCTTTAGTGTTTTTTATTTTTTAATTTTTTTTAAATGCAATTGAAGGAGGGGTCGCCAAAGCTGTTCATCCCCCAGACTCCTGAGCCAGTGTCTACCACATTCAGCCTAAATGCAATCATAGAGAGATGGGGAGATGGGAGGATAGAGAGAGGGACCAGAGGAGTATGTCTCTCCATCTCTTCCCGTCTTTCCACTTTTGTCTTTGGGCTTATTGATTTATTTTTGTGGAGCAGGCTGGCCTCAAACTTCAGAGACCCACCTGCCTCTGCCTCAGGTGTCATAACAACGGGTTTATTTTCTCCTATTTGGATCAGGGTCTCAAGTAGCCCAGGCTAGACTCAAACTCACTGTATCTGAGGATGACTTTGAACTTGTGATCGCCTTCCTCGACTTCCTACCTCGACCTACTGGAGTGTTAGGATTACAAAGTCTGTGCTAACTAACACCCCAGTTTGTGAAGCTCAGGGATGGAACCCGGGGTTTTATGCATATTAGACATGAACTCTGCCAACTGGTCCATGTCTCCAGCCCCTTCCCTTTTGTCTTTTTCTGCCACCATCCCCCAGGTCCTTGACCTTGTTCATAACAGACAATACAGCGTGTATGTGCACATGTTTTCATCAGGCACTTGGCCAGCCCAGCAAACCTATTTTTGTTTCTTTTGTTTTTGAGATTCTAATACATTGCATCCTTTCCTTTTTCTCTTTCCAGACCCTTCCCTATACCTCTCCTTGCTCTTTCTAATCCATGGCCTTTTTTAAAAATGCATATTCCTAAATATTACCTGTTCCGTCTGCATGTTACTTGTATGTACATTCTCAGGGTTGACCATCTGGTGATGAATAACTAGCCGGTTTGCTCTTGCCTGGGAAAGAAAGATTATTTCTCCTTCTCCCAGCACTCTAGTGAGCCTTGATCCACCTCCCTACCCAGATGCCTGTTGTCTAAAATCATTCACCAGAAAGTCCTGCTCTTTGCCAGGAGTAGTGGCAGATACCTGTCTTTACAACATTTTGGAGGCGGTGGCAGGATAGTAAGTTTGAAGTGAGCCGTGCTATGCTATGTAGGACTCAGAGAAACCTTATCTCAAAAAGAAAGAACAAAAGTACAGAAGAGAAAAGAGAAGTTGACATGGTCCAGTTGGCAAAGCACAAGGACCTGAGTTTAGAGCCTTAGCTCTCATCTAAAAATTCAAGTGTGGCAGCTTGTAACCCTAAGGTGGGGGCAGGTAGAGAGAGGAAGATTCCAAGGGACTTCCAGGCTGGCCAGTCTCAGTGAATCCATGCTCCCTAGGTTCAGTGAGAGATCTTATCTTAAAAAATAAGGTAAAAGATAACCGAAAAAGACATTAGACTTTGACCTCTGTCCTTCATACACACACACACACACACACACACACACACACACACACACAATGTGCACGTGCAACTGAACACTTGAGTGCATAAATACAGAGCACTACACATGCACACAAAATCCATTTTCTGAAAGGTTCTTGTGGGTCCCTGGAACCACTGGCATATCAATTTTGAGAGTAGTAGTCAAGGAATAACTTTGGTAGCTCAGAGTGGCGCAGAGACTTTAGGTGACCCATGTGTCCAGGTATATGTGTTTACATGTGCTAGTCTATATGCACATTGGTATATTGAATGCATGTGAGCATTGGACACACTCCCACCTGCTGCCGGAGGTGCCACAGGAAGAGGGAGCTGTGACGGTCTTGGAAATATCTTCCCTTCCTAGATGCTCACTGTGGAGGGTTGAATCATATGTCTGTCATAAGATTTGAGCATCTGAGTACTTGTTCCTCGGTTGATGGCTGTTTGGGGAGCATTAGAAGGTGTGGCTCAAAAGTAAGTCTGTCTCTGGGGGGAGGACTTTGAGGTTTCCAGATGTGAGCTCTCAGCTGCCCCGCTGCCATGGCTCTGCTTGGCTATCACGGTCTCTAACCCTGTGGAAGCAAAAGCCCAGCATCTTCTCTAAGATGCCTTGGTCACTTATCTGTCACAGCAGTAGAAAAGTAACCAAGGTAGCCGCTTGGTGGTGGTGCATACCTTTGGTCCCAGCACTCAGGAGGCAGATGCAGGTGGATCTCTGTGAGTTGGAGGCCAGAGAGTTCCAGCATAGCTGGGGCTACACTGAGAAACCCTGTATAGAGAAACAAAAACAAGCAAACTAACAAAAAAGTAATGAATACACTCACTATGAAAGAGACTTCACCCTTCCCAGCCAAAAGGTAGATGGGTTAAGCTGCCTGATTGGTTCTGCTGGTGACAGGCACTTACCACGGCCAGGCCAGCTGTGTCTGACTTCAGACCCTGATCCCTGGATGAGATAGATCCAGGTGTCCCTGGGAGGTGGGAAGTATAGGGCAGAGAGGTGACTAGGAGCTGGAAGACTGAGATTTCCTCCAGTGACCTCTCAGTTTGTCACTGTGCTCTCTAAACAGAGGACACCACTCAGAGCCAGTATTTCTTCATGCTCCAAAATGCAGATGTGAGGATAAAAGGGAAACCGGGGGTGGGGGGAAGGGGAGAACAATTCTTTTGATGGTTTACTGATATCTCCACCCCCTTCTGTTGGTGTTGGAGATCAAATCCAGATACGTACTCTACTATTGAATCAGACTCCAGCCCTCACTGGGGGATTCTAGGCAGGTGCTCTACCACTGAGCCACACTCCAGCCCTCACTGGGGGATTCTAGGCAGGGGCTCTATCACTGAGTCACACCCCAGCCCCTCACTGGGGGATTCTAGGCAGGTGCTCTACCACTGAGCCAAGTCACCAGATAAGAGGCTTTCCTGTTTTGCTGTGCCTAAATTGGGAATCTGCAGTCGATCGGTGTTAGGTAGTGTATTTTCTTCTGGCTGCAGGAAAAAGGTACATCTGGCTAACTAAGAAGACAATTCGTCAGCAGGGCAGTCGTGGCGCACACCTTTAATCCCAAGACTCAGGGAGGCAGATCTCTGTGAGTTCAAGGCCAGTCTAGTCTAAAGAGCGAGTTCCAGGACAGCTAGAGCAGAGCTACACAGAGAAATCTTGTCTCAAAAAATTAAAATAAAAAAGACAATTTGCCTCTCAATCAACCATGGCTAATATTTATTTGATTCTGGTATAGATTCTAGCATATTATAGACATAGTTAAGTTAAAATAATTACTGTATATCATTTGATTCCTTCATTAATTCAGGAAACATCTTTAGCTGGGTATGGAGGCACCATGTCTCAAAAAAATATATATGTTATTATTACTATTATATATTATTAATATATATTATTTTTAAAAATTAAAAAAGAAAGTGAGGTGAGATGAGGCTGGGAGTCCAGACAGGCTTGTGTGAATAAAGCTTATGTTGAGCTGTGGAGATGAATATGGATCCTAAGTGAACAAGGTAAGGAAGATTCCCTACACGGAGGAGTGTGGGAAGGGTCTACAGATATGAACACAATGGAAATCTGTGGAAGGAGGAGCTTAGCCTAGAAGAGAGTCTATGGGCAGAAGCCGTATCAAGGGCGGGTTAGACTGGAAAAGTGACCAAAGCATCCCCTTTGTGATTTTATTGCTGCTGTAGTTCACTGGTCTGTTGAGACGGGGACTCAGGCAGCCCAGCTGACCTCCAGTTCCCTCAGTAGATGTAGCTGACTTTGAGGCTAGCCTGGAACTCTTGCTCCTCCTGCCTCTGATTCCCAAGTGCTAGGATTGCAGCGTGTGCATCACCATATCTAGTTAGCGGTTTTGCTTCTTTTATTGCTATTGCTATTATAATTATGAATGTGTGTTCATGCTATGTGTGTATGACTGTGTGTGTGAAATAGAGTGTGTGTGCTATGCTGTGTTATTGTGTGTGCACGCGCTATGAGTGTTTGACTGTGTGTGCACTATGAGTGTGAGTCTGTATGCTATGGTGTGTGATTGTGTGTGTGCACTATGAGTGTGATTGTGTGTGTGTGCATGTGTTATGGGTGTGGGAATTGTGTGTGTATGTGCTATGGATGTGTGTGTGTATGTGCTATGGGTGTGTGTGTGTATGTGCTATTGGTGTGTGTGTGTCTGTGTGCATGTTAAGCATGTGTGAAGGCAGGTGTGTATGTGGAGATCAGGGAACAACTTTTGGTAGTCACTTCTCTCTTTCCACCTTGTTGAGGCCAAATCTCTTTTGTTTCTATTGCTACGCCATGAACATCAATATGGATGGTCTGTGGGCTTCTGGGTGGCCCTCCTCACCACGTGCTTGCCGTGATTACACGTGCACACCAGCACATTCAGCTTTTTTTTTTTGTGTGTGTGTATCTTTTGAGACAGGGTTTCTCTGTAGCTTTTTTTTTTGGAGCCTGTCCTGGAACTAGCTCTTGTAGACCAGTCTGGCCTTGAACTCACAGAGATCTGCCTGCCTCTGCCTCCCGAGTGCTGGGATTAAAGGCGTGCACCACCACCGCCCGGCCTTTTTTTTTTTTTTTTTTTTTAATGGTTTCTCAGCATCAAGCTCAGGTCATTAGACTTGCACAGTGGAGCTTTTACCACTCACTGGGCCATCTCACCAACAAAAATGTTTACTGTGTGCCTGGAATTTCAATGAATGCTCTACAAATATAAATTTGTTTAGTTCTTAAAACAAACTGATTATGAGCATAATTTTGCAACAACAGAGGCAAAGAAGGCTCATTGATGGATTGAGCACAGCAGTGCACATCTGCCTTTCCAGGGCTCAGGAGCACGGGAAGAGTGTAAATTCACAGTCAGCTGGGCTACACATTGACTTCCTGTCTCAAAAAGCAGACGCAGCAGGCTGGAGAGAAGGCTCAGTGGCTGAGAGCGCCTGTTGCTCTTGCAGAGGACCTTGATTTAGCTCCCAGCACCCATATGTGTGGTTCACACAGCCTTTAGCTCTAGTCCCAGGGCATCTGGCATCTCCTCTGATCTCCCTGGACATCAGGCATGCACATGGTGCACAGATATACATGCAGGCAAGAAACTCACATGCATTAAACAAGCAACTCTTCTTTTAAAAATGCAAAGCAAAAGAAAAGATAACATTAATGAGCTACCCAAGATCACTCAGCCAATAAGTAACCACTGATCTGTGGGTCGAACTGTATGAAACATGCTGATATTAGCGTAAATGTTTTTATTCTTGCTATGACTTCAAGTTTTCTGTATTCTAAAAGGTTTTTATTTTATTACGTTTTGGTGGTTTGTCTGCATGCATATCTGTGCACCATGTATATGTATGGTACTTGTACCTACAGAGGCCAGAAGAGGGATCCTCTGGAGCTGGAGTTACAGACAGTTGTGTACTGACATGCGGGTGCTGAGAATCAAACCTAGATCTTTTGGAAGAGCAGCCAGAACTTTTAACCACTGAGCCATTCCATCCCCTCCCCAATGTTTTGCTTGTTTGTTTTTTCGAGACAGGGATTCTCTGTGTAGCCCTTGCTGTCCTGGAACTCACTTTGTATACCAGGTTGGTCTCAAACTCACAGAGATCCACCTGTCTCTGCCTACCGAGTGCTGGGATTAAAGGTGTGTGCTGCCACCACCACCTAGCTTTTCCAATGTGTTTTAAGGTTACATTGATTGATTGATTGGTTGTGTGTGTGTGCGCTCATACATGAGCAAAAGTGCATGCATACACACACACACGTGTACACACACACACACACACACAGAGATAAACACACTCATGTGCCACACTTTGCCTGTGAAGGTCACAGGACAACTTGCAAGGCTCAATTCTCTTCTTCCACAACATGAGTTCTGGGGATCAAACTCAGGTTACCAAGGCTCAGCAACAAGCTCTTTTACCTGCTGAATCATCTCGCTGACCATCCATACAGATTCTGTAGAGGTGTCTGTTGCCGGCCCCAGTAGACGTGGACTTGGGATCCATGTTGGGTGCCGGATGCTATAGATCACAATAAAATAATCCCACACTAGCCCAGAATGGAGTATAATAAAGGTCTCTTTATTTAGGGGGAGACTCACAGATCAGCAGTCTTCTGCATGATCAGGGAACAGGAACCGAATCCAGCAGCCAAGGAACTGCACACGTTTCTACATCTGTATATACATGTGGCCACACCCAGAGTGAGCCAGTGTCTTAAAGGCTATTGGCTGAAGGAGTTCCCACAAGAGGTGTCAGTGGGCACTGGCAACAAAACAGGTTACAGGTATTAAAGAGACTCTCAGAGTTTAGTGTCCATCCAGGAAGATAGACAGTTAAATACTTAATTCAATCAAGTCAACAAAGGTTCCCACATTCCTTGTCCATACACAGGCTAACTCAAACACTGTATTGATATCTAAAAGTCAGGCCCAGGCCTTCCAGACCCTTATCTTGGAAATGACTTTGTTTTTGTTTTTTTTTTTTTTTGGTTTGGTTGGTTTTTGCTTTCTGTTTTGTTTTGTTTTAAAGAAATGACTTAGTTTTGTGTAAAGTTCTTCCTTGGGGAGACATAAAGAACCCCTCCCCACCTCCTCCTATGGTCCCAACAACAAGCCAAAGCATGGTTCTACCAAAGCCCCCCCTTGAACTAATCAGTTTACCAGACTTATTGCGGAGGATGAGCGAAGGAATCCCCAAGCAGACACCCTGGATGGATAATGGTTTCTCATAGCTGGAGTCTCTCTTCAGTTAACCTCCTCCAGTCTCTATAACCTATATACAGACAGAATTGCATACAAATGCCTGGGAGGAAGTGGGGAGCCCAAGGGTCCAATGGCCCTCCCCCATTCCCGCACCACGCTCATGAAGCCCACAGGCCCAATTGTGATGAACCTGCATGCTGGCACAGCTGATCTGGTGGAGATAGCAGCTGCTTTGCTGAGAGGACTGTATTCTATCTCCACTTGGTATCTTGTGAGAGTCTGCTTCTTGCTGGCCCAGGTCTCGTCTTGCCTTCTGCCAGATAAAACCAAATGTTTTGGCTACACAGGAAGTCCTTGGCCCAGTACAGGTGGCAGGAACTCAAAATTACCCAGCCCAGTAGAGGCTGCACTAGAGATGGGGCCGGCATTGCAGCAGGGGCACAACCAGCCATGTGAGTAGGCAAGCAGTCTTTAACATGCATCCCAGAAAATGACCTGAAAAAAATGTGTGTGCGTGGGTGTGTGCGTGCGTGCGTGCACGCGTGCGCACGTGTGTGTGCTAGAGCTGGATGGAGTCTAGGTGGAAGGCATTCTGAATTATTTTGTGGACTTGAGGACTGAACCCAGGGACTTGTACACGTCATGCAAGCTCTCTACGGTTAAGCCACGCCCCCAGCCCCTCACCGAGGGATTCTAGGCAGCTACTCTATCTCTCAGCCGTGCTCCAAGCCCAACTACAGGGAAGTTTGGAACAGGGAGTTATAAGATCCAATTTGCATTTAAGAAAGATATCTGGCAGCTAATTGGTAGGGTGACTAGAGAAGGGCTACCCTAGAGTCAGAAAATAAGTAGGAACTAAGGGAACAGCAATTGGTTTAAATTTAAGGGATGGATTTACATATTCAAGAGATAGCGATATAAACTGCTAACCTTTCACTGAATCCATCCTGCCTAGACCAGACAGAGTCTGGCTTTGTAGCCGATTTAGGCTTACAGCCACACCATTTTTTTAAAAATATAGTCTAATATTACTGTAATAATATTAATACATGACTAGCAACTGCATAGCCCAGCCTTCCTGTGTCTGATCAGCTTTAAACAGAGAGGAAGGGCTTGTGGCCCCATTGTCCTAGAATGTCTATTTGGGGTTAATTCTTAAGTTATCGCTTGTGGTTTTTTTTTAAGGGGTAGCTCAGGGTGGCCTCAAGCCCTCGATCCTCTTGCCTCTGCCTCCTCAGCACCTCATAACAGGGTGCACCCGCTACAACTGACACTTGTTTGGTTTCTCTTTGGCTTTGATTCCAGAGCGAAGTGCTCACTGCGCAGAGCAGGCTGGCCTTGAACTCACTTAAGGCAACTCTCGTGTTTTTTATTTCTAAATACTGAGATTAAAGGCATAAGCTACCAGGCCCAGCTGTTCTCTTTGTTAAGCTGGGTAGGAGAGAACGAGGCGCTCCTGGGTGGACGGTGGTTAGTCTGTACTAGTCAGTCGAAGACTGGCAGGAGAAGATGCTAGGGAACATGGGAAACTTAATTTAGGGTGGCTGGACATGGAGGTGCGCATCTGTAATCTCAACACTGCGAGGCCGCAGGAGGAGGAATGCGAGGGTTCTGTTTTTTCTTGTCTTTCCTCTCCTTTCCTTTCCTTTCCTTCCCTTCTCTTCCCTTTCCTTTTCTTCCCTCTTTCCCTCCCTCCCTCCTCCCCTCCCTCTCTCCCTTCCTCTCCTTCTCTCTTTTTGGTTTTTCAAGACAGAATTTCTCTGTGAAACAGCCCTGGACATCTTGGAACTCACTCTATAGACCAGGCTGGTCTCGAATTCACAGAGATCCACCTGCCTCTGCCTCCTGAGTTCTGGGATTAAAGGAGTGCGCCATCACACCCAGCTTAATTTTCCTTTTCTTAAAATTTACTTTCATTTGCGTCTCTGTGCATGTGAGTTTCGATGTTCATGGAGGCCATGGTGTCGGACCCACTGGGGCTGGAGCTACAGGAAGTTGTGAGTCACCTGGCCTGAGTGCTGAGAATGAACACGCGTCCTCTGAAAGAGCCCCAGGTGCATTTCTTAGCTGCTGAGCCATCGCTCCAGCTCTATGGAATACAAGTTTGAAGGCAACCTAGACTACTTAGTTGAGACCCTATGCCAAAAAAAATTTTAAACTGGGAAGTGGTGGCTTATACCTTTAATCCCAGCACTTGGGAGACAGAGGCAAGCAGATCTCTATGAGTTCGAGGCCAGCCTGGTCTACAGAGCGAGTTCCAGGACAGCCAGGGCTATGCAGAGAAACCCTATCTTGAAAAAACAAACAACAAGGGCTGGAGAGATGGCTCAGTGGTTAAGAGCACTGACTGCTTTTCCAAAGGACCCGGGTTCAATTCCTAGCACCTGGGTTCAATTCCCAGCACCCACATGGCAGCTCACAACTGTCTGAAGATCCAGTTGCAGGGGATCTGACACCTTCACACCAATGCACATAAAATAAAAGTTAAATAAACCATAAAAAATATAAAAAAAAAACAAAAAAACAAAAACAACAAAATTTAAGGTGTGGAAAGTAGCTCAGTTGACGGAGAGGTTTGCCTGGTGCACACAAAGCCCTCAGTTCAATGCCCAGCACCACGCAGAACTGGGCCTGGTGGTGCACACCTGTAATCCCAGAACTTGCAATGTAGAAGCAGGAAGAGCAGAAGTTCAATGTCTTCCTGAGCTATAAGAAACAATAAGAAAAGATTTTTCTTGGTTGAGAACACGTTGCGGTGTCTATGAACAGCGGGGTGTTATCTGTGTGTGTGTGTGTGTGTGTGTGTGTGTGTGTGTGTGTGTGTGTATGTGTTGCTCGTGTGCTCACCTATGCATGTATATTTCGAAGCCTGTGGTCCACATTAGGTGACTTCCTCTATTACCCCCCCGTCCCCCCTCACACCTTTTCTTCGGAGACAGAGCCTCTCCCTTGGCTTGGAGCTTGTTGCTTCAGTTAGGCTGATTACCCCACAAGCACTCAGGACCTGTCTGTCTCTACTGCTCAGTGCTGGGGTTGTAGGTGTGTGCTGCCTCTCACGGCATTTTTTGTTTGTTTGTTTTTTAACATGGTGCTAGGCACGCACACTCAAACCTCATGCTTGCGCCATAAACACACACACACACACACACACACACACACACACACACACACACACACACACGGAGACGTTTTGCCAGCTCCTGTAGTGAGTGTCTCTTCAGGGAAGGGGAAGGCCTGACTGGAAGCCTTTGTTGATTTCCATGACGTAAATACTTCAGCAGAGGTTGATTTCAAGTCCCTACAGTCCATATCAATTCACTGGGTAAGCAGTTAGGGTGTGAGGTGGACAATGGGCTCTCCCGAGCTGGTATAAGCTGGCACAAGCTGGTGCCAACACACCACTGTTCGTATATCCAAATGCGGATATTCAGCTTGCTGTTGGACAGACGCCAGTCCTGCACAGTGCGAAGATTCAGCTGGGCTTTGAGAGCTATCAGAGAACTAAGTGAGTCAAGGGGCTGAGAAGATGGGACAGTTGGTAAAAAGTCTGACGCACAAGCGTAAGGAACTGAGTTCAGATCATTAGCACCCACAGCGAGATGCCAGGTGCGCTGGCACAGGTCTGAACTCAGCACTGGGAGAGGTGATTGCAAGAGGAGACAGCAGATGCCTGGGACTCTCTGGCCGGCCAGCCTAGCCAATTAGTAGACTCTAGGTTCATTGAGAGAACCCTGTCTCAACAAATTAAGGCTGAGCGTGATAGAGGAAGGTGCCTGCCTTTGACCTGTGGCCTCTATCTACATGCATGTGCACCTATGCCCACATGCACATACACATGCACAGATTGCCACATTCATATCTGTCTGTCTCTGTGTCTGTCTGTCTGTAAGTCTGTCTGTCTCTCTCTTTCTCACACACACATACATGTGAGTGCACACACATGCCAGAAACAAATAAATAAATATTTCAATAGGCAGCACTAGTTGGACTTGGTGGGGTACAGAAGAATAAAAGGGAAAGGCTATGAAGGTAGAACAGGTATGTATTGGGGTGTGTAAGATGGAGGGAGGGCAGAAGCTGGGAGAGATAGGATCAAGCATGACATAGTCTTTGGCTAAATAAAATATACCCTAAAGATAATAAATAATAAAATTTTGAATAAATTCCCAGTTGGGCTGGGAAGATGACTCAGTGGGTTCAGGGCGCTTACTGATGCTTCAGACAATGTGACCCCCATCCCTGGGACCCACCGGGCAGAAGGAGAGGGCTGATTCCTGCAAGTTGTCCTCTGACCTCCTCAGGTGCACACGGCAAGCCTGCACCCGCACTCACACACTGCATGTCGTAAACACACGCACAATGATAATAATAATAATAACAAAATGAAATAATGACCAAAGTGTGTGTGGTTTGTAAGTCGCAGAAGCAGAAGGCAACTGTGAGAGAAGAGAGAGATGACGCGTGTGCGTGTGTGTGTGTGTGTGTGTGTGTGTGTGTGTATGTGTGTGTGTGTGTGTGTGTGTGTGTGTGTGTACAGGTACATAGCATGTATGAGCAGGCCAGGGGACATCTTGCCAGAGTTTGTTCTCTCCATTCATTCACCATGTAGGTCCCAGGGATCAAAAGGAGGCTTGGCACCAAGTCCCTTTATCCCCTGAGCCGTCTTCATGTCCCCAAAGGAAGAAGAGGGTAATGGAATTCTGTGCCATGGAGTGGACAGGAGGGCAATTGATGAGGACGAAGGGAACTAGGGAAAGAGGAGGGGGACAGTGAGCAGGGGCACTGGGGGCAGCGAGCAAAGTGCATTGACTTGTGTATAAATGTCAGAATGAAACCCATCACTTTGTATGCTAACTTTAAAAATTACCTGAAAATTTATTAAAGGGAAAAATAAAGCAAACAATTGCAAGCCTAGTAGAGTTTGTCTATAATCCCAGCACTCAGGAGGCCGAGGCAGGAAGCTCAAGAACTCACAGTCAGCCTGGGCTACACAGTAAAACCCTATTAAAAAAAACAGTCTACGGCCATACCACCCTGAACGCGCCCGATCTCGTCTGATCTCGGAAGCTAAGCAGGGTCGGGCCTGGTTAGTACTTGGATGGGAGACCGCCTAGGAATACCGGGTGCTGTAGGCTTAAAACAAACAAACAAACAAAAAAACCCCATATATACATATATATATTTCAAAGTAAGTAAATAAGTAAAATCAAAAGTAAATATCAACTTGGGGTGTTCTCTGGTTACTGTTTGATCCCCATGCCCTTTGCCAAAACAAAACAAAACGAAACAAAGACCCACAGCAGACATTTGACTACAGGATCTTCCCATGCGGCTCCGCTCCTTGTTACTTCTCTAAGCCTGGATTTCCAAAGCCTTAGCCACTTAGGCCCTCCAACTACCTCACTTCTCACGCATCCTCATGCCATGTGTGCGAGTTTTCTTGGGTAAATGGGAACAAGATGTCTATTTGTCCAGATATGGGACTAATGGCAGATCATAGAAACAAGCCCGCCCAAGGGGCTGGGAAGACAGCTCCAAGAGAAATCACGTGGACGTGAGTTTGTTCCCTAAAAGTCATGTGGAAAGGCAGGGCATCGGAGAGGTGGAGGCAGGTGGCTCCCAGACTCACTGGGCAGCCAGCCGTACTAATTTGATGAGTTTCCGGTCTGTCGGAGACAAGCTGGGCGGCTCGGGAGATAAACTGTGGGGCAAGATCGCTTGCTATGAAAGCTTGAGGACCAGCCGGGCGGTGGTGGCGGCGCACACCTTTAATCCCGGCACTCGGGAGGCAGAGGCAGGCGGATCTCTGTGAGTTCGAGTCCAGCCTGGTCTACAGAGCTAGTTCCAGGACAGGCTCCAAAGCTACAGAGAAACCCTGTCTCGAAAAATCGAAAAAAAAAAAAAAGAAAGAAAGAAAAGAAAAAAGAAAGCGTGAGGACCTGAGTTTGAATCTCAAGCGCCGGTGTTAAAAGCTGGGCCTGTCCAGGCACAGGCACCTACAACAGCAGCTCTGTGGGAGGCAGAGACACGAAGACATCTGAAGCTTGCTGGCTGTCGCCCGGCTCCAGGCTCAGTGAGGGACTCCTCTCAATGGAGACCGCGGAGGGTGATAGAGCCGGACTCCATGGGTGCACAAACACCAGGACACACACGCGTTCCCACAAGGAAAGGATAAAACTAAGGTGGATGGATGGCATTCCTAAGGAACACCTGAGGTCTTCATGAATTTGCACATATGTGCATGTCCATCTGTACCCACATACCCACCCACATACACATCGGAACAAAGAAAGAAGCAACTTGGACCAGGTGTGGTGGCACACACCTTTGACACCAGCACAGGAGCCAGGGGAAAAAGGATCTCTGTGTGTTCGAGGCCAGCCTGGTCTGCACAGCAAGTTCCAGGGCTGCTTTGTCTCAAAAAAAAAAAAAAAAAAAAAAAAAATTCGCTCAAGTCTAGTTTGGTAAAGTGATGAGTTTATGTAAATTTATTAGGGAGCATGAGTGACAGCTCACAAAGGTCACATCCCTGGCGCTCCCTGCCCAGCTTGCAGGCAGCTCCACCAGAGAGTCTCCTTTCCCTAGCTGGTGTGAGCTGCCTATATAAGCCTGGGGAAGGGCCCTGTGGGACTTGTCGCTTTTATAAGCACTCTGAGCCTTGCAAGTCTCCTTGGCTTCCTTAGTCTCCTGATGCTCTCTCCTCCCTCCTGCAGGAAATGCTTCCATTCAGAGGACACAGCTACACACAATTCCTCTCTTAGCCTCCTCTCAGCTCCTTGCAAACTGTTTAGATGAGGCTCCCAGGGCCTCTGTCTGTGTTGCTCAGCCCCATGCATACATCTCCGAGCAGTCTTGGTCCATCTATCTGCAGCACTGGACGATCGACTGTTCTTTTGCATTCCCTACTGAGAACACTTTTAGATTCTGGAACCCCACATTCTCCTGATTTTCTCTGCAGCTCTCTGGCTTCCGCTTTGGCAGTTTCAACAGTGCCTGACCTCTAAATGTTGGAGTTCCTTAGAGGTTGGTCTTTGGCCATTTTGTCTTTTCCTGAGCCTTTTTTTTCCCCTCTTTTAAATGACTTCATCTGCTTGAATGTGCCACTCACTCTTGGGGCTCTATTCCAAGCAAGATTTCTATGCTGAATTCCAGACCAGCTTCTACACCACGCAATGAACATTCCTCTCGGTGCCTCAAATCTAAAAGTCTTACCTTCTTCCTCAAGAGTCTCTTCTCTCCAATATATTGTGTTCCCTAATGCAGCGAGGGAAGAGAATTGATAAAAATTAAGCACAATGGCATGCACGTATAAAAATGCCATAATGGAACCCGTCTCTAGGTTCGTCCCTTCAAGTCATGTGATTGTCAATCTTGAGTGTCAACTAGATGGGAGTTCGAGGATCTCCTGGGGGACAAGGTTCTAGGTGTGTCTGTCAGGGTGTTTCCAGAAAGATCTAGGGGAAGTGGGAAGACCCACTTTGAGTGTGGGAGGCATCATTGCATCAACTGAGGCCCTGGGCTGAATAGAATGGAGAAAGCGAGCGAGCGAGCACCAGTGTTCATGTTCTCTGCTCGTAAGCAATATACGGTGGACTGTATCCCCTCAAACTGCAAGACCAAATAAACCCTTCCTTCCTTAAGCTACTTCTGTCGTAACAACAGCAAAGCAACTGATACAAGGCATCCACACTCAGTTTTCTCTCCATGCCCATCTCCCATCATTCTCCTCTGTAGCCCACAGCTTCCTTGCAAGGTGAGGGGCTGCACCCTCAGTGCTTACAACAGAGCCTTTCAGAAGACCACTGGGGCTCAGTAAACACTGGTTGAGTGAACTAAAACAGGGAAGCCCATTAGCTTAGAACTGAGCATGAGAGGCTGGCTTTAGGCAGTTAGCTCACTCAAGTGGCCTCAAGGAAGACACTTTGCCCCTTTGAACTTTGAGGAAACTGAAGTAAAACTATTTATAATGTCCTTTCTAAATTCTAATGTTGACTCTATTGTCTATATATGTCATAGACTTCATAAGTCCATATATGTGCAATCTGAATAATGAATGTTGTTTAAGAAAAAAAGAAAAAAAGTTGGTGGGTAGTGGTGGCACACGCTTTAATCCCAGTACAAGGCAGGCAGAGGTGGACGGTAAGTGAGTTTGAGGCCAACTTGGTCTATAGAGGGAGTTCCAGGACAACCAGAGCTGCACAGAGAAACCTTGTCTTAAAAGAAAGAAAGAGAGAGAGAGAGAGAGAGAGAGAGAGAGAAGGAGGAAGGGAGGGAGGGAGAAAGAAGAGGCTGAATGAATATTGTTGCTGTTGTTTTTGTTTTTTTGCCATGTATTTTTGAGACAGGGTGTTGCTCTGTCGGTCTGGAGCTACAAGTGTGGGTAACCACATCTGATGACTAGGAGTTTTTAAGTGGGCAGTGGTGGATGGTGTCGTCCTCAATTACTCTGCATCTTAGGTTTATTTTATTTTATGTGTATAAATATTTCACTTGTATGTATGCATGTGCCTTGCTTGTGTAACTGGTGCACTAGAAGAGGGCATTTGATTCCCTGGAACTGGAGTTACAGAAGGTTATGAGCCACCACGTGGCAACTGACCCCAGGTCCTTTGGAAGAGCAGTAAGTGTTTTTAACTATTGAACCATCTCTCCAGCTCCCACCTTAATTTTTGAGACAAGATAGCTCACTGAACCTAGAGTTCCCTGACTGAGTTAGACTGGCTGCCCAGCAATGCCTCAGGTTTGCCCTAGGTTCAGTCTCTGCCTCCCAAGTGTTGAGACTGTAGGCATGATCATTGTGCCTGGATTTTTTTTTTACATGTTTTTTGGGTATCAAACTCAGGTCTTCATGTTTGTATAGCAAGAACTTTGCTGATTGAGCCATCATCCCCCAAGTCTCCCCTACACACACACACACACACACACACACACACACACACACACACACACGCACACACACAACTTTTTGAGACAGGGTCTCATGTAGCCCAGGTTAGCTTCCAACTCAATATGTAGGTGAAGATGAATGTGAACTCTTGATTCTTCTGTCTCTATAACTGTCCACAAAATCCACCACAGTCTATTTTGAATAGTGTACTTTAATTCCCTAAACTATGAGGACTGTGAAGGTCATCCCTTTCCTGAAGCACTTTCACAATCTATGGGGATGAGTCTCCCAACAATCCAGGAGACTTGAGGATAACTATTAACATACTCATTTAACAGGTTTGGAAGCCAAGGCTCATTCTTCTACGATGCTCTCTTGGTGGAGGTGCTCCACGGTCACACAGTGAAGTTATTAAAGCTGCCTGAGATTGTAATTTCAGTTGAGTCCGTAATCAGTATCGTGGAGGATTAATAAACCGAAGTATAGGCTGAAGAGGTGGTTGCCTAGCAGACTTGGAACCCTGAGTTCCACCCTGCATAAACCGGGCACAGTGGTGCATACATTCTGATCCCAGGACTGGGCAGGCAGAAGCCGGATGATTTGTGAGATCAGGATCATCCTTGGCTATGTAGTTAGTGGGCTCACGATACAAAGCAAACACCTCTAGGCTTGCAAATCAATGAATAGGGACAGTTATTGCCGCGGTATGAGGCCTAGTCTAGGGAGCCTATAACCCCACAGGGCTGCGTTGAAGAATTATTTGGGTGTTATTCCCTCTAACTGCGTTTTCTGGGCTCCTAGCATTCACCAACCGCTTTTTTTTTTTTTTGCCCCTCTGTCCTACACTGGTTGGGACTTCTCTAGCCCCGCCTCCGGGAAGGGGCGTGCCCTCCCTCAGAGGGGCGTGGCCAAACAGAAAACTGGGCCTTCAAGCCTCCAGTCTGGAGCCGCCCAATGGTGGGGGGGGGAAAGAAGCGAAGGAGGTCGGTCACGTGACCGGAGAGGCTTTTTTTTTTCCACCCTCCCCCTATGCCTATACCACCTCTGCCGTCCTTAGGGAGGATGGCTTGCTCCTTTTCAGGAAGAGAGCTCCTGACTGTGCTCCCCGATGAGCTGGAAAGCCACGAGACTGGGCTCGTACGGTGACCGAGTCGGGTTTTGCCCCCGAGGCGGTGTTCCCGCGTCCCGACTCCCCCCACACCCCGGCGCAGTTGGTCTCGCCCAGCCTGGCCCTGGGCGCGGCGGCGGCGGCCGCGTCACTGGCGGGCGGGATCCCTCCGCTCTGGGGAGAGCTGCGCTGGACGGTTGAGTTGGGGTGACTGAGGAAATCCATCCGCGTCGCCGCCGCTGCCGCCTCCGCCGCGGAGGAAGACAGGACCTCCCGCGCTCCTGCAAGCGACCCCTTGGCAGAGTCCCACCACCTCAGGTACCTCCGCTGACAAAAGGAGTCCTCATCGCCCCCAGCCCCAAATTCCCACGGGGGTGTGTGCGGCGGGGGGAAGCCCCCGTTCCTTCTGTCTCCCGGGTTTGGCTCTTGGGAAACGGACGTAACTCCCCAGACCTCCCCTCCCTTCCTCTGGCCCGGTCGTTTCCAAACCCGGAAGGGGAACTGGGGGGACCCTCGGCTTCAATAATGCATGCGTTCCCTGCAGTTATCAGTGGCAATTTTTTTGACCCTAAACCCCTATCCCAGCCCCGCCTGCCTCTTGCTCCCTTAATAGCTGGGGGGCTAAATTCCGGGTTTCTTCTAAGCTCTGTCCCGCCCCCTTTCCCCACCACCACCCCGCTGCCTGCCCCGGGGTAGCAACCCCTCGTGCCCACTCGTTTCACACCCTTGCTCACATTAGACTTGCAGAACTTCAGAATCCTAGGTGGTACAGCCAAGGCCTCAAGGCCACCCTTGCCTTCGCCTCCACCCTCCTGTCTGTCTCTTGATTTGGGCTCTGGCTGTGGTTTCTGAGTCCCAGACCCCAAACTGGAGATCTCCGCACCTTATTCTTTTTACAAATCCCTACCCCAAGTCTAGCCCCTGGTCGCCTGTCCCCTTTGCCCAGCTTTCTTTTGGGCAAAATGGAGGGCCTAGGGACTGGAGGGCCTGGCCCACAGCACTTCGCAGCACGGCGCCAGCCCGCACCTTCCAGCTGCCAGATCTGAGGACCCTTGCTTGTCTCCTCTCACACCTGCGGAGGTGGTGGCACCCCCTTTTTTTGCTTGGGGGCTGTGGTTGCTTAATTCCTAGCATCCAGGCGCTGCTGAGGGAGTCTTGGAGGGTAATGGGGAATCTTAGGGCTGGGAGCATGGCCCCCGACCCAGTGGCTTCTTCGTGGCCTGTTTTCCTTCTGCCCCAGGCCTGTGTCATTGCGGCTAGACCTGGGCTCCTGGAAGCTGGAAGGAAGGGGCTTTTGTCCACAGCTGGAGCGGGGTGGTAGCTGCGTCGTTGCCCCCTCCCATCTCATTTTGGAGGGGCATCCCCTGGCAGAAACCTGAACTCACAGAGGGGAAATATCTCCGGGGAAGAGGAACGCCCAGTGGTTGGGGGAAGTGGGAGCTGGGTGGGGGACGCCTAGGTCGCCAGGGTGCAGTGTGCGCGGCCAGATCGCACAGGTGTCCCGGGGAAGGCAGGACGTCGGAGACTGGAGCGGTGCCAGCTAGGCCTCGGGGGCTCCTGGGCGCAGAGCTGGGCTCTTGGGGTGCCTAGGGGCATCGGGCCAAGCCGTCTGGGGCCGCTTGCCGGCGCCTGGGAGAGAACAGCTCCGCGCCCTGGGACCAGGGGCCTCTCTTCGGAGCCCTAATTACTTCTGAGCGGCTCCCACGGGCTTTGTGCGGGCGCGGCAGGGCGGGCGACCTCGGTGCCGAAGGGAGCAGGCTGTTTGGGGGCTTGCCTTCCCTGCTACTCTCAGCGGCTAATAGGGTGCAGCCGGCCCGGAATGGGGATTATCCCTGGTTGAGCCGTCCCGAACCTATTAGTGTTCAATCGGCTTTTCCCAAATCCTGTAAACAGCCACCCTGGCCGGTTCTGGGTAAGAGGCGGGAGACTAGGTCGGGCGGGGGCGATGGGGGCCGGGGGTGGGGTCACCCACCCTACAGGTCTCTGCCGCGGATGCGGTTGCCTTGGCAACGAGGCTAGGGTGGGGGCACTTCACCAATGAGGTGCTCTCAGTCCGGGTGACGGTTGCCTAGGCAACCCCACGAACAGCCTAGCTTCTCCCCTCAGCCCCCCCATCACCACCGCTGTCTTAGCTGGGGGTGTGTGCGGAGGGTGTGCGGTGTGTGGGTGTGGGGGTGAATTTAAAGAGGCACCGCCCCTTTTTAAAATTAGGTGCTGGGAGGGCGGCGCCTTGTGCAGGCTGGGGCGGACGCCAGGTCTGTTTTCGAAGGGACTCCCCCCCCATCCCCAGTTCCTGCCGCCCCAGTGTCCCGCCCGGGCTGCTGTCCGAGGGAGGGGTTTCCCCTGCTCTTCCTCTTGCACTTCCCACTCCGTTTCCGGGGGCCCGGGAGGAAGATTGGGGAAGTCGTCTGTTCCTTGGCAACGTCTCTCGGGTGCCACAGACCCCATTCCTGCCCCGGGTACCGCGTCCTCTGCTCCCCCTGCCCAGCTGACCCCTTCCGGGCCACGGGTTTCCACCCCGCCTTTCCCGGCTGCTTCCCGGGCGGTCTTGGGGCCTGACGTCAGCCTTGCATCCCCCCCCCCAGGCCTCGGGCCAGCGGCCAGGAGCTGCCTCCCCCAGCCCCCGTCCCGCGGCCCCCAGCCGCCCCCAACCCCGCCCCACGGGCCCGGCGCCATGAGTGAGCTGGAGCAACTGAGACAGGAGGCCGAGCAGCTCCGGAACCAGATCCGGGTGAGGGCCTGACGACTGTGCTGGGGAGGCCGAGCCGGCCAGGCGTGGCTTGAGTGTGCTGCTTCCCTTTGACCTGAGCAGACTGGGTTGCCTGTGGCCGGGGATGTGTGTGTGGCTGGATGTGTGTGTGTGTTTCGCAGGGTGAAAGAAGAAAGGGGGTCCTAACCTCCAAATGTCTCCGTTTCATCCTCTCTTCCCTTTGCCTTGTCTCCTGTTTCCTTTACTTTTTCCTCACCTCCCCCGCTTCTCTACTTCCCTTCTCCTGCTATGCCCATCACTTACAGGACGCCAGAAAAGCATGCGGGGATTCCACACTGACCCAGGTGAGGTGACTGCAGAGTTACTTGGGGGCCCTTGAAGGGAGAGGAGATTGGATGGGCTTCTGTTGCTTGGGTCTCCTTGTGCCAATACAGCCTCTCTGTTGTTCCAGATCACAGCTGGGCTGGACCCAGTGGGGAGAATTCAGATGAGAACACGGAGGACTCTCCGTGGACACCTGGCAAAAATCTATGCCATGCACTGGGGGACAGACTCAAGGTGCGTGGGTGGCCCCCGCTTTAGTGTCCCCAGGCTCTGGGGTGATTTTATATAAAGGGCAAATGGTGGCACAAGGTATGGGGGGCTCCAGGTTCCCCTAGGTCTGGTGGAGAGAACCTATGTCAGTTCAGTTTGGACAGACTGATTCCCAGCATCCTTCAGGGACCAGGGATGCAGGGTTATACTGAGAGGATTTGGGGAATGTTTCTGAAGAGCGGCTCTAGATGGGAAGGGATAGGGCCCTGTGTCGTCCACACCCTGACCTTGTCCGTGTCGCCCTGCCACTGCCCACCAGGCTGCTGGTCAGCGCCTCCCAGGACGGAAAGCTCATCATTTGGGACAGCTACACCACCAACAAGGTAAAATTGGCACTCGAAGTTGGTAGGATAGAGCTGCCAGTCTCTGGATGGCCCTAACTGGGGTGATGCTCTCCTCCAGGTCCATGCTATCCCTCTGCGCTCCTCCTGGGTCATGACCTGTGCCTACGCCCCCTCAGGGAACTTTGTAGCCTGTGGGGGTTTGGACAACATCTGCTCCATCTATAGCCTCAAGACCCGAGAGGGCAATGTCAGGGTCAGCAGAGAGCTGCCTGGCCACACTGGTGAGTGGAGCCTGAAGGAAAGGCAGGAGCACGGTCAGGGGAGGGAGACAACACATGGCCTCTCTGATGAAATGTCTGACTACAACCTCCTTCCCCAAGGGTACCTTTCATGCTGCCGCTTCCTGGACGACAACCAAATCATCACCAGCTCTGGGGATACCACCTGGTGAGGCTCTGCCAGGCTGGGTTCCCTGCCTTCGGGTGATACAGGGCCCAGCAGGTGGCACATTTCTGAGCACTTAGCTTCCTCCCCTGGGTGGGGGCCAAGTGGCTCCTGCACCACTTAGGGCTCCAGGCCTTCTTTCCAGAGGGCCCTGTGGTGGGAGACTCAGGGATTCTATCCTTCAACTCATTTCTGATCCTTCTTCTTTTCACCTCTCCAGTGCCCTGTGGGACATTGAGACAGGCCAGCAGACGGTGGGTTTTGCTGGACACAGTGGGGATGTGATGTCCCTGTCACTGGCCCCCGATGGCCGCACCTTTGTGTCAGGTGCCTGTGACGCCTCCATCAAGCTGTGGGACGTTCGGGATTCCATGTGCCGACAGACATTCATAGGTCACGAATCTGACATCAATGCCGTGGCTGTAAGTTGGGGAGCATTGTGACAGCTCCCATGCTCCATGTCCCTGGCCCTGCCCAACATGCTTATAGTCTCCGGTCCAAATCTTGCAGTTCTTCCCCAATGGCTATGCCTTCACCACGGGATCAGATGACGCCACATGTCGCCTGTTTGACCTGCGGGCTGATCAGGAGCTGCTCATGTATTCCCATGACAACATCATCTGCGGCATCACCTCGGTGGCCTTCTCACGCAGCGGCCGGCTGCTGCTTGCAGGCTATGACGACTTCAACTGCAACATCTGGGACGCCATGAAGGGCGACCGTGCAGGTAAGGGAGGCCTGTGTGGGCCCAGAGGGCACAGGTACAGTGTGGGCCAGATTAGTCCCTATGTCCTTTTCTTCCCTAGGTGTCCTCGCTGGCCACGATAACCGTGTGAGCTGCCTTGGGGTCACAGATGATGGGATGGCCGTGGCCACAGGCTCCTGGGACTCCTTCCTCAAGATCTGGAACTAACCACCCCCAACCCCAGATGGGCCAAGGCAGGGAGCAGCATCCCTGCCCATGCCCACACTACAGGCCAGGAGCTTTGGGGCTGGGTACACATGCCAAGCCTCCCTCCCTGGGCTACAGGGCCTTGGGTCCTGCTCCTATACCCAGGTTTGGTTCCTCCCGGGGGCGCCCCCCACTGTGGAGATAAAAGTCGGGATGGAATGGGGGAAGCGGAAGGGCAGGAAAGCCCTCACCCTTTGCTGCCCTGGAGCTGGGGCCTCACCCCTCTGGAGGGCCAGAGGCAGGAGGTGGAAACTCCAGGGGCTGGCTTTTTTAAACTGGTTTTATTTTAATTTTTATTATATTTTCAGTTTTTCCATAAAGGAACCACTTCCAACTCTGTCCGTAGTCTCCTTGCTTGCTATCCCCTCCCCCACAAAGCAGGCAGGCAGGGGTATGAAGCTCCTCCAAGCTGTAGACAACATTCTACATAAACCTGAGCCACCCTACCCAACTCTGCCCCTGCCCTGGCTCACCGCCATGAAAAAGCCAGCAGACGAGATGGACTGGGAGAACACACCAAGTTTTATTGGGAGTATTTACACGGGTAGGCAGAAGGGAAGTCACACTGGGCAGAGGTAGGGGTAAACTGGGGCACACAGGACACCTACCCTACCCTGAACCCCAAGGGGGGGTGGAGCAGCTAGGGCCCTGTAAGACTGGGAAGGAAAGGATTAAGGTGGGGGTGGGGTGTCTGAGCCCTTGGGGTAGGGGCTCAGGGCTTGTAAACATTGACCACTCTCAGAGGGGATGGGGTGGGAGAGGGCTCCCCCTACACTTCCTCACAGGGTTAAGGCCTCTCCAGGCTCATGGGCCCCCAAGTTCAAAGTCTCTTTAGCTGGGGGAAGGGGTAGGAAGAGACAAGTGCCCCCCTTCCCCTGCATTGGCTGTGGCAGGGGCAGGGTAGGTTACATTCAGTCACAACAGGAGTCTCTCCCACCCTCCAGTGCCACCATAATGACAAGAGGGAGGGAGCTGGGGGCCAGCAGCAGCAAGACATTTCCCCCTGGCCCATCACCCCCTTATTGCTTTAGAGAGAATATTGTCTTTTCACAGACGCTAACACTGTCAAAACCAGGGAGAAGCAGGTGGAGGGGCCTTCCGCCCAGGGCCAGCCTTATCCCCAACACTGACCCAGTTGCCACTTTGGTGCAAAAAAAAAATAAAATAAAATAAAGAAAAGTGAAAATGAAAGGTCGCCTCTCTGGAGACAGACAGATGGGAAAGAAGAAACTGGGGCCTTCCCCACTTCCTCAGGGCAGAAAAGAGAAATACATTCATGGAGGGGGGCAGTGGCAGTCTTGCCCTAATACTGGATTCTGAGCAATGAGGTCCATGGGAGAAGTCACTAACATGAGAGCGTATTTCAAAAATAAAGAACACAAAAACAAAAAGGCCAACCAACAATGGAGACAAGCCCAGACGGGACTAGGAGTGAAGTCGGTGAGCAACAGGCAAGGCAGCCCCAGCCCAGGACACGGGCTCTTAACCTCCAGATTTACACCCAACATAAAACATCCAGGAGAGGGGCTGCTCGCTCCTCTCCATTTGGTCATTGGAGGGGTCAGGTGCAGAGCTGTGGCCTGCTTTCCACAGCTGCAGATCAGGGCTCCCACCACGGCCCCACCACCACAGGTTCAGCCCCAAGCCACCCTTCAGTGTCTTCCCCTCACACAAGCAAGGACTCGGCCATGACAGAGAGGTTGGTGTCCTCCAGCTTCTGGAGGAAGAGCTATCCCTTCTCGGAGGGGGTGAAACGGGCTGGGGGCCAGAGAATACATTCATGTGGCAAAGGCAGGGAGCTGGGGCTTTCAGTGTCACACCCTGGCTGTCCCCCGAAATGGCAGCAGTGGGGGCAGCCCCTCAGCAGGCCCGAGTTCAGAGCCCACCTCTGACAGGCTGGCACTGGCAGCTCTTTCCCGCTCCCTAGTGTGGGAGGGCTGTTCAGGGGTTGAGGGCGAGTGACCTCGCGCAGCTCGTCCAATTTGTGCAATGTTCCTCCAAAGCAGCCGAGGCAAGGGGCGACTTTGTGGTCCCCTCACCAGGACACCTGCCACAGTAACCACCACAAGGAGCTGTCACAACAGGTCCAGTGGGCAGGGCTTCTGGAGAGGACCTTGCTGTGCAAACTGCCAGCACCCAACTTCCAGTTACCCCAATGATCACCTTCTGGGGCAGCAGGGTAAGTGCAGCCTTAGGGGAGCCAGGCAGAACAGTTCCATGGGGCCTGGTACCCACTGCCTCAAAATAACAGTGTGATTTTTTTTTCTTTCAGCCTAACTTTTTTTTTTTGTTTTTCATCTTTTCTTAAACAAAAAAAAAAACAAACTAACAAAAAAAAAAACAACCCCAAAACAAAACCTCTGTGGACCTTCTAATGTCACACCCATTATCCCAAAGGGGCAAATGGGTCTGCAGTCTAGTATTTGAATGATACTTTTGTCTCTCCTAACATTTAAAATTAAAGAGAAAAAGAAAAGCCCCTCCCCATCTGTAAAGTGCCTCGTGGTGGGTGAGTTAAGGTGCATCGTGTGGTTTGTAACAAGTGCTGGGGACGCTGCCCCACTTGCTTCCTCCTCTGCTCCTTGTTGGGAGCCTGCAGGCTGGAGACCCGAGGGTCCATGCTGCCGCTGCCACCACCCAAGCCTAAAGCCCAGGGGGCTGGTGGGACAGGCTGGTCAGTAGTCATCCACGCTCTCGATCTCACCAGAAGGGCCGTGCAGGGAGTACCCTGAAGCCAGGGGAGAAGTGAGGGTGAGTTCCCAGGTCCTACGCCCGGGCGCCAGCACAGGGAAAGCAGAGCGCCCCAACACCCCCACGCTTACCCAAGATGCTGGGGTCCGAGTGGAGCATCAGCGCCCGCCTCTTGGCCTTGCTGCCCTCCCCAGGGCCCAGTTTGGTGCTGTGGTTGGCCTGAAAGGCTGTCTGCAGGGAGGTGCTGCTCAGCCAGGCCTCCTAAGGCAAACGAGAGTAGCATCAGGAGAGCCCTGGGCACCCTGCCTCCCCAGGCCCCACAAGACTCCACCTGCTGCTGCTGCTGCTGCTGCCGCTGCTGACTAGCTTTCTGCTTGGCCCTCCGCTCCAGGAATTGTTTGGCAAATTCTTTGGCTTCCAGCGTGTCCCCCAGGCAGGAACGGATATAATCATGGACATCATAGGGGGACTCTACCTCCTTGAGGATCGCTACAGCCATGGGCACTATGGGGAGGGGACAGTCAAGCATGTTGGACAGGTCTGGAGTCCCCAGTGCCAACATGGCCTCCCAGGATTGTCTTCCTACCATCCAGGCTGCCCGTGGTGCTCAGGGTGTGTAGCATCTGTTCACACCACTGGGTGAAGCCGTCCTGGGGCCGAGGGATGCCCTGCAGCAGCTTCAGCAACTTCTCTTCCTCTTCTGTCTTTTTGCGAACAGGGCGACCTGACAGGTGGCTGTAGGAGTCACTGAGGCAGGCGGGGAATTGGAGGCCACAGGTGAGCCAGGAGCTTAGCACCCACCCCTCCCTGACAGACCCAAACTAATCAGTTGTCTCACCTACCTGAGAGACGGGCTGCTCCGACTGTTCTTTAGGCCCAGGCTTCGGGCCAGGTTCCCGCCACTCTTGAGGGTGTCTTCCCAGAGTCCCAGGCTGCCACTGTTGCTGCCCCCACTCTTGTCTGGCCCGCCCCACAGTGGCCCAGCCTCAGACACCCACTGGTTCAGAGGGGCAGTGCTCAAGCCCCCAAGCTGCTGCAAATGGCAGGAAGTCAGGGGGCTCTACAATGGAGCCCTGGCCACCTAGGCAAGGAGGCTCGTTTGGGGCTAAGGGAAGGGGAAAGAGTGGGGGGAGGGGGCATCCTTCCAATAATGGAAAGAACCAAATCTCCGGCTTTGGGAATCTGCCCTTAGGGACACACTCCCCCTCCCCCGCCCCAGTGATTCTGGAAGCTGCACTGGAGGGGTTCCCTGGAAACCCAGCTGCTTACCACTCGGTGGTTGGGGGCCTGGGCACGCAGAGGATCCCGGGGTGCCGCCTGCTTGTGTGGCTGCCGCTCACTTTCCATCTGCAGCTCTAGCAGAGTCTTCATGGACAGGCCCTGCTTGGCCAGGCCAGCCCAGAGTGGGGGCGGGGAGCTCGGTGCAGGGGGCACGGGGACATTCGTTGCCTGCTGCTGCTGTAGCAGCTTCAGCAGCAGCTCCTGCTGCCGCACCTATATGGGAACACATGGGTGTTGGTGGCTGGCACCGGCACCGGCACAGGCAGGCCCAGGAGACAGGTGGGACTTGAACCTGCTTGCGTCGAAAGAGCTCCTCCTCCTCCTGCCGCCGCTTCTGCTCCTCCTGCTGCTGCTGCTGGCGGCGCTTCTCCTCACGGCGCTTGCGCTCCTCTTCCTCCCGCTTCGCCCTGAGCTCCACTTCTCTGCGCTCTTGAAACTGCGGTGACAAGGAGCTGGTTAGCTGGGAGGCTGCACCTGCTCCAGCCAGCCTTCGACAGGTCAGCCTGCTACTTACTTTATGTTGCAGCTGGAGTTGTTCTAGAATTGGACCCTGAGTCGAAGAGTTAATTGGTATGTCCCAAAGACTGGCCTCACCACCTGCAGGAGGAAAGGCAGCTGCAGAGGCCCAAGCCCAACGGAACCACCCACAGATAGGAAGCAGCGCCTGAGTGTGACAAGCAGGGACTCGGGGTAAAGGGACCAGGATATGGCATGGGGCAGGGTGGCACTCACCTGACTGTGATGAAGCTGAGGTATGTAAGTCCCAGAGGGGGCCTGAATCTGGCACCGACAAGGACCGGCTCATCGTCGGGAGCAGGTTCTGGTCTCCACCCCTGAGAAGCAAAACACTGGCCCTCAAGACACTGCATTCACTTGTAGCCTGACTGCCTCCTTTTCTATCTCACACCAGCATACATATTCTGTTGGTCTCTGTCTCTCACACACACGCACACATGCACGCACGCACAGTGCAACAGACCTGGGGGTTTTGAGAGCCTGGAGCTGCTGCAGGAATGTGGTGAGCTGCTGCTGCTGCGGCGGCGTCAGGTCCCCCATAGCTGCCTTTTCCCGGAGCGTAGTGCACTGCGGAAGCTGGCGGCTACAGACAGACAGGGCTCAGATGGTAGACCACCCAGGACCACTGCTGTGCCCACATCACGCCCCGAAGCTCCCCATACCTGCCGACCAGCTGCAGAAAGTGCTGGTGCTGCAGCTGCTGGTACAGGGCTGCGGCGGCCAGCTCCTGCTGCTTCTTTAGCCGCTCCTGATCCATGTTCCCCTGCGGGAGGTCAGAGCATGCCTCTGAGTGTGCCCAGCAGGAGCAGGCCTAGCAGGTCCTGGGGAAGCCTGAGGTCCTGCTGCTGCCCCCACTGGCCTTCCCTGCAACCTGCAGCGCAGACAGTGCTCACCAGCAGCGGGGGTGGCGAGGGCCCGGGGGCAAAGGGCACGCGGCCCCACATCTTGATCACCTCCCCCAGAGGCTGGAAACCCTCATCACAGCCCCTCTTCACTAGGAGTGACATGGAGAAATAGCCAGCCTGGAACCACTCAGCCATCTCCTGGGTTGTGAAGGGGCCTGGAACAAGGGTGTGAGAGGGTTAGGAGGTGGCCATGGCAGGTCAGAGAACACACTTAAGTCTGCCCAATCAAATCTGTTCCCAGGAATCTGCTACCCACAGCTACCTTGGATCTCCCCCTGTGGGTCCTTGTAGAACCACTTTCGGGCAGCGCCATGGCTGAGGGGAAGGGCAGTGGCGGCTGTGGAGTGGCGAAGGCCCTGGGTCTGCATGGTGGCCGTAAACTGTTCCTCCTCCAAGGAGCTGTCCTGCAAGGAGGCCACCAGCTTCTCTGCCTCCTGGGAGTCCAGAAAGAGAGTCAAGTTTGAGTGGACTGATAGCACAAATACCAGAAAGAGGCTGGGCTCAGGAGGGCCGGCCAGGGGCTGACAGGACAAAGGAGCTCTCCGACCCGAGTGGAGGCTCTCGAGTGTGCACAGGCACACCCTCCTCCCCACAACCTGCTGCAGGTGCTTCAAGCCTTCTTCATCTTCTAGATCTCCAGGTGGGCCAGGAGGTGAGCCGACTCCAGGACTCAGAGACAGACCCCTCATCTCGTCTCCTGGGAGAAGAGATGAGAAAGTCAGGAGGGGCAGGAAAGGGGACAGGATGGCTCTTCCACCTGCTAGGAAAACAGGCTCGGGCCACAACCGGCACTCCCTTGTGCATCAGCTCTAGCCAGTCTACCTTCAGCTGGCGGAAGTTCTTTCTCCACTGCCTTATCACCATCCTCACTCGCCGTCCAGAGAGGGCCCAAGGCAGGCAGTGAAGATGGGGAGCTAGGTTTCTCAGGGGGCAATGGCGTCACCTCCTTCCCACCTGGAAGAAACAGGTGACTACTTGAACTCAAAACCAAAGGGGCTAAGGAGTCGGCTCAGCGCGTGAGTGTTTGCCTCCCAACCTTGAGGGCCTGTGTTGAAATCCTAAGAACCTATACAAACACCACATGTGGGAGTGTCTGTAATCCCAGTTTTCCCATGAAAACGTGGAAGGCAGAGACAGGAGAGTAATGCTCCACAGGTTGGTAGGCCTAGCTGAGCACAGACAATGGGAAAGAACAGAGAGCCCACCTCAACTAAGGTGAAGGGCAGGGACCTATACCCACGGTTGCCCTTGACCTCCTCCATACACTGTGGCACATCCATTCATACACATACATACACGATCAAAACAGAAGACGGGGAAGACCATGTGAGTGAGGTCGCACACGATGAACATGCACAACCAGCTCCCAGACCCTGGGGCGTGTCTATCCTTTCCAATGTTGGTCGACTCTCTAACCAAGCATGAAGCCTGGATGTGGAGAACCGACCTGTCTGCACTGTGCACACTGAGTCCTGGCCCTGCTCTGTGAGGTGTCAGTTAGGACCCACAAGTGGTAAGGGCTGTGTGGGTGCCTACAGGCACCAAGCCTCTAAAGGAGTCCACACCTGACAGAGGTCCCTCTCCACACTTCTGAGTCCTGGCTCGGCACATGAATGCATACATACGCACACAGACATAGCAGGTTAGAAGACAGCTCAGCCTCCCTGCAAGGTTTTAAGGGCTCACCTGCCTCAGGCCCCTCTTCATCCACCCCTTCTGAAGGCTCCTCCTCCTCTTCCTCTAGGCCCTGGAAATCAAGCTCTTGTTCCTCGGGAATAGGTTCCTTGGGGCCCTTCTGTGTGAGAAAGGGCAGAGGGGACAGTCTGAGAGCAGCTGGGGAACAGCTTCCGTCCACCCCACCTGGTCCCTGAGAGGGTACCTTGAGAGGTAGGAAGGCCCCGGAGGCATCAAAAGTGCCCATCTCCTCATCTTCATCGTCCAGGCACCACTCAGGGAGCCCATCCTTATCATCTTCAAAACCATCGAGCCCTCGGCATCTCCGGAGGTGAGCGCTGCCTCCCCCAACACGCCCATCCTCTTCGCCACACCCTCCTCGATCCCCTCGCAAATCAAAATCAAACTTGCGCCTCCGCTCCCCATGCTCCCGCCAGCCAGCAGAGCGGGGACCACCATCTGGAGGAGAAAGTTGGAAAAAGAAATGAAACAACACATAAAAACTAGCGTCCAGCCAAACCAGGCTCTGCCTTCTCCAGCTCAGCCTTCCCACCTAGCATGGCCTCCCTAGGATGTTCCCATTCCTCACATGCGTGGCCATCCCTTTCCCCAGCATCAGCCACAGTCACTGTAGGGAGCAGTTCCTGAACCCCACCTTGCCCCATCTTACCAGGACTAGTGGAACGCCAGCGATCGCCATCTCGCCGGGGTCCTGCCCCGAGTCTCCAGCTGCCATCCTCCTCCTGCTCCTCTCGCAGTGAGCGCCAATTCTCACTGTCCGAGCGTGCATGCTCCTTCCTTGGGCCAGCCCCTCCCTCCTCAAACCCAGATCGTGCTGGCATGGGGGAAACAGACAATAAGCACCAAAGAACCCCATGACAACTCACCTGTCTCCCCGACCCTTTACCTGGGAACCCCGCCTCACCACACTCAACACTCTCATACCTCCATCCCTCCTTGTAGACTTCTCAAACCGCCTCTCACCCCTGTGGAAGAAAGATGCTGGTCAAGGCACACACGTCCCCCTCGGCTCTAAGGTGGGGCAGGGGGAGCCAGGGGACATCAGGCTGGGGAGAAAACAACAAAATCCCCAAAACAACCAGAATGAAAGGAACAGACAAGACCCAGACGGCTCTGGCCAGGGCTGGCCTGTTCCTGGTCCCTCTACAGTCACCCCACCACTAGCCCAGCTACCACTCCTCTCTGTCCTACCTGCCTACCTCATCTTTCCACCCCACCTGTCATCCCAGCTCTGGCTTCGCTGGATCTCCCGGGGATTGCGTCCGAAGGCTCCATCCCCTTCCTCAATGCTTCTTTGGTAAAAGCAGCTGTCACCACGGCCACGGCCTGAAGGAAGAGGGGTCACATCTGGGTATGGGACCTTCCAGTGCCCCACTACATCCTTAGCACCACCCATTCCGACTCTGCCCGTCTCCTCCCCTAAAAAACATGGGTGTCATCCCCTACCTCGGCTCCGTGTGCTGCCTCTGCCACGGGAGGTGGCAGCCAAAGGGGGCCCAGCCCCTTTCCCCATCAGCCTCAGTACAGCCACACTGTTCACTGACAGGGAGAAGTTTCTCTGAGGAGGGAGCCAGGGATGGGAGTGAGGACGTATCACTCAGTCAACCCCCATCCTCTCAAGCCCGGCTCCTCCTTCCACCACCCTAGGCCCATTTGTCTCAGCCTGGCTGGGCCCAGCCCCACCTGCTCCTCCTCAGTCAGAGGCTCCAGGGCCAGAGGTTGCAGTGGCTCCTCCTGTAACACTGCAGCGAACTCCTTGTCCTGCAGTTCCTCGGGGACCTGTAATGGGCAGGAGGCCCAATACACTATACCCTCAGGGGCAACTCACTGATCAGGCAAATGGGGCAGGGAATCCTGTCCCATTCCAAAACCTCACCTTGTTCTCCTTGACATAGAGGGCCAGCATCTCCTCTCGCCCATAGCGGTAATCTGCTAGCTTGTATTTGGGCATAGCAGGAGATGGGGGTGGAGAGGTCACACTGCCACCACTTGAAAGAGCCCTCAGCCTAGATCAGGCACAGACAGGAAGAAGGGAGAGGGAGGTCCACATAGCCCTTCCCCACCACCCCAGCTTCTTCCCATGGGCCAGAGCTTGAGCAACCCACCACTCAGGTCCAAAGTTGAGTGTCTCCGCTGCCATCGTGGAGCTGAGATGCTTCTCAAGGGTCAAAGATGAGCAGAGAAAGGAGGACCAGGTGTGTACTGTTCAAATACCTGTAGGGCCGCAGACAGGGCCATAAGTAACCACCTGCAGGTTATTCACGGGGACAACACCTTACTGGGGTCAGTGAGAGGCCGCCATCTGGGTGGTGAGTCATTTTGGCACTGAAGAACTCACCTACACCAGACACGAGACCATACACACCATGAGTTAACCGAAGTCAGTCAGGGTAGGGGAGAGTCCTAGGGGAGTGAGAGAACAAGGAGGCTTGAGTCTGGTCTGCCTCAGTGGGGTGCCCTCTGGTGGCCCAACACTCACCTGACAGTCTTGCCCTGGGAAGCAGGGGAGACAAGGGCTCTCTCTGTTCTGGCAGGGCCTGGGCTGAGCTGACCTAGAGTTTCCAAGCAACTAGCTATGGTCTATAGCCTCAGTAGTGCCAGGGAGGAACTTTTACATCTGGGAAAGAGCCTTAGGGAGAAGAGAAGGAAGAGGGTAGTTACACCAGTGAGTCAGATGGCTCCCAACCTCTGGCCCACAGCTGCGGGGTACAGTGAACTTAGGACAGATGTACAGGCGTGGTCGTTGGTCAGTGGTGCTCTCCTGGGGAGGGTGAGGTGGCCAGTGTGGCACGGATACAGTGAGGAGGTAAGGATGGTAGTGATGGACTTTCCAGAGCACAGACCAGGTAAGGAAGCCACCGGGATCAGGCATGGCGGTGCCCGTGCTTCAAATTCCAGCACTCAGGAGACAGAGGCAGGAGGATGGAAAGTTTAAGGCCAACCTGGGACATCTTGTAGCCCTTGTTGCAGAAACAACAAAAGGACTAAGGATTTGGTTTAGCTGGCAGAGTGCTTATCACACACGAAGCCCTAGGTTCTGTCCCCAGCACCACATGCCTGTGATCCCAAAAAGTTGGGAGATGGAGGCAAGAGGTTCAGAAATTTAAGGTCATTCCTAGCTACATACATGTTCAGGGTCAGCCTATGCTACATGAGGCCATGCCTTAAAAAATAAAACAAGGCACTGGGGCCACTTATGTCCTATAGAGGAACGGTCCATTTTGGAGAGCATCACAGTAAATCTTGGAACAAGATGACTTCTCTACAGAAAAAAACTCAAATTACCTGTCTGGAAATCAGAATCAGGGAGCTGGGTCTGGTCAGGAACCAAACAGGCACTAACTCGGCACTCGGGCAGGCTTAGAGCAGGGTGTGGCCACAGCGCCCAGGCTCCTCTACCAATGGAAACCAAGCCTAAACTCCTACATCAAGAACTGCCCCTCAGAAAAAAATTCAAGGTGGGAACAGGGCTCTCACGGAGTTGCTGGCAGAAGGCCCCTCACCATATGGGAAGAGGCAAGTTCGATCTCTGAGGCTGATGAGTGGCAGGGCAACAGCTGGGGCAGGTTCCTCTAGGAGCCTGGGTAGGAGACTCTCGGAAGCGGGTTCATCTAGGAAGGGCAGAGTAGAGGAAGGGCAGGCGGTGTCCAGGGGTGTGCGTGGGTTTCTATCACTGGCTGGGCAGGAGGCTGGACCAGTGTGCCTCTGCAGTCCCCATCCGCTGCAGGGTGCCAGGAGTCTGGAGGAAGGAGAAAGAGGGTGATGGTCTCCCCTGTAGCTAAACCAAGACACCATGGCAGACAATGGGGTGACTCAGAATCCAAGCACCCCGGAGTCTAGGGTGACTCGGTGTGGCTGCTGAGAGGTAACAAATGGGCTGGCCCTGGACACCTGTGCTGCTCAGTGATGACCCTGAGGACACGAGGGTCAGACAGCTAAGCTCTGGGGCTGGGATGTAGCTCAGCTGGCAGAGAGCCTGCCTAGCACTCACAAAGCCCTGGGTTTGATCTCAGTATCACATAAGCCAGACGTGGTGGACACACCTGTAACCCTGGCACTCGGGCAGTGGGTGCAGAAGGATCAGAAGTTCAAGCTCCCCATTCCCTGCCCCAAGAGGGAAAGAAAACAAACAAACAAACAAACAAGGGGCTGGAGATGCTGAGTGGTCAAGAACATTCCTAGCATGCACAAGGCCCTGTCTTCAACCACCAGTGTTGCCAAAAGAGGGACTGGGCTGGAGAGACAGCTCAGTGGTTGAGAGTGCTTGCGGCTCATCTAAAGGACTTGAGTTCAGTTCCCAGCATGGGGGGGTGGAGCAAGAAAGATAAAACCTCTGTAGGATGTTCCTTACAGAGGAGCCAGGGGGTTGGGGCAGGCCAAACACAAAAACCTTAAGTTGGGACAGAACTGTGGGCAAATGCTGAACGGGCTCAGGGCTTCGGCTGGGCACAAGGGAGGGTGGTGACAGGTGACAGTGGCATAAAACTGTAAATGTATTGACATTAACGCCACAGATCTGCACACCAAAAGAACAAAGGAAGTGATAGATCCTTTTGCCTCAACCTTCTAAGTGCTGGGACTGTGCGCATGCACTACCATGCCTGGCTTACACCATCATTTGATTGCTATTCCTTAATTATGTGTATATGTGTAGGGTGGGAGGAATGACGCTATGTACCCTCAAATGTAGGTGCCCAGGGTCTACAAGGCGTCAGATCCCCTGGAGCTAGAGTTACAGGTACCTGTGAGTCACCTAACATGAGTGTTGGGAATCACACTCATGGCCTCTACAAAGGTAGTGTGTGCACTTAACTGTTGCGCCATCTCTCCAGCCCCCACATCAACAATCATCTTAAGAAAGCTTTAGTGAGGCTGGTGGCATAGGACATGCTTAGCATGCACAAGCCCTGTGCTCCCGCCCTCAGTATTTATTTTTAAAAAACATTTTGTAGGGCAGGGTTGAGGGCTCAGTCAGAAAAGTGCTGGCTGCACAAACACAGGACCTGAGATCAAGTCCTAATACTCACATAAAAGCCAAGCATTTCTGCCTATAATCTTAGCACTAGGGGGGTAGATATAAGTCCAGCACTGAGGTGATAGATATAACCCTAGTATTAGGGAGGTAGAAAAAGGAAGATCCCCGAGACTTGCTGGCTATCCAATCTAGCAAAACTGGTGAACTCCAGGTTTAAGCAGATGGCTGGAGAGATGGCTCAGTGGGTCAAGTACTTGCTGCACATGCATGAGGACCTGAGTTCTAGTCCCCAGAACCCATGTATAGATAGATATATAGTGTTCCTACAGAGAGATGGGAGGTGGAGACAGGAGGACCCTGGGAGCTCATGGACCAGCCAACCTGATGACGATGCCTCCAGCGAGAGACCCTGTCTCCAACAAGGTGGAAGGACCAACATCTGAGGTTTTCTCTGACCTCCGTGTGTATACACTCATACATGCATATACGCAAAAACTGAAAACGCAATAAAATAGAGAGCAAAAGGGAAAGATACAACCTGCAGTCTTCGCATACTCAGGCGCATGGGCTCAGAAAAGGCTTGGGGGAAAAGCCACTGTGAGGGCTAGATACTGTCCCCATTCCAAAGAACCCCACACTCCTTCAAGCTATCTGGAGCCTACTCAGTCAATTCTGGTGGAGCAGGCACCAGTCTTGGCAGTGAGGGAGCGCTGTCCAGCAGGAGAGTAACAGGATGCCCTACCCTCACCTTGCATCTTCCCACCCTTTACGGAGCCTCCCTGGCTGGAAAGTCTAAGGAAGGAGGGCTGGCAATACAGCTCAGCCTGGTAGAGGGGCTTGCAGCCAAACCTGAAGCTGTGAATGGGATACCTTAGGATCTACGTGGTGGAAGGAGAGAAGCATGTCATCCGAGTTATCCTCAGACCTCCATGCATGCTATGTACACGTGCGTACGTACACACACACAGCTTGGAGGGTGGGGTGGGAGGTGGACACAAGGACACGCTTAATTTAAAAAGAGAAAATGAAAACAGAAGAAGAATGAGCAGTGGCAATGTGGATGTAGCAAGGCCACTGCAAAGGCAGGGGAAGGCCCAAGGGAAAGTGTGCAAGATCTCAGGCCTGCAAACCAGCCACAGAGAAGTGCCCAGAACTCAGCAGCACTGGGCTTCCTCCTCACACTGAAGGGGCTCAGGGAGCACAGGCAGTCCACTGCGTGCTGCCTGAAGCCATGTGCTCTTGACTGAGGGAGACTTAACTCCCTGAGGGCTGTGGACAATGACTGCAGACACTTCAGGCTGCCAGCTGGGCAGAAGGGTGCTACTGGCTGTTAGCAGGTGGAGACCAGGGGTCACTGTACAACTCAAGAGGACAACGCAGCACAAAGAAGCATATGGCTGGCTAGGGGACGTGGCTCATTTAGGAGAATGCTTGTCTAGCATGCACAAGGCCTTGGGTTCAATCCCCAGCAAGGCATAAATCAGGCAGATAGTCTAGGCCTGTCATTCAGCATGTATCCAGGAGGAGGCAGTGGAATGGTTAAAGTAAGGGAGGCCTGTGGGCTCCCTTGCCCCTCATTAGTGAGTAAAGGCTTCCCTCACTGCACTGTCCAGTGAGAAAGTCCAGAGTCCCGAGGAAAAGAACAGACTGAAAAAACAACAGCATCAGGCTGGAGAGACGGCTCGGCCGATAAAGGAGCCTGCAGCCAAGCCTGATGGCCTGAGTTTGAGGACCCACACGCTGGAAAGAGAAAACCAACGTATTCAAGTTGTCCTGATCCTCATCCCCTCCATACCATGAAACAGACAGATACACAGACGCACACTTTAAAAATGAGAACAAAACAAAACCATCTGTTTGCCCTCCAAGCTAAGCAACCGAGCCCCTTTCTAATAAAGAAAACAGGAGGGCAGCAGAGTTGGGGACCCTCATCTCTTCCCACCTCACCTTCTACTGGCTGCCTAGGTGAAGGGTCTTCTCCTCCCAGGTCACCTCTGCTTCGCAAGCCCCCTCCCCACAGCCTACCTCAACACCCCCATCATCTGTGCATTCTCAATATTAAGAGTGAGCGTGAGCCCTGCAGTTAGCACAGGCTGGAGCTGGGGCTGGTAGCTTCCTTGGGGACCTGGGCCGCTCCTCTTGTGCCCAGAACTACAAGCACAAGCTGAACACTTTAGGCCAATGCTTCCTTTCTCTAACGCCCCTAACTCTGTTCCCATCTAAAGCAACGTAACTCGGCACCATCCTGTACCACGGCTAACAGGAGTCAAAACCCAAATGCCCCACACTTGAGCAATCACCCAAGTCACCCAGCCTGTAGAAGGCAACTTTCCCAGGATGGCTGGGTGGAGACATCGTGTGTATGCATTCTCCCTCCATGTGTGGTGGGGAGGGAGGGCTCCAGGCCCCCAGCAGCCCCAGGGCAGCAGTTACCCCTGCTCTACTCCACCACAGTGACAAACAACCCCAGCACTTGGCAATTGTGAACTGACTTCACAGTTTTCAAAGCATTTTCACGCTTTACCTCATTTGATCCCTTCTGCCAGTTCGCCTAGCCAGGGGACTCCAGTACATAGGAAATGAAGTTACAGCTTCCCTGATGGGGCGCCCTGACACCCTCACCACCACCCCAGACTGACAGAGATTTGATTGGTGGCAGGGGCCATCCTGCAAGTTCAGGCTTCCTATGTTGAGCCTGAAGCCGTTTTTAGACTTGGGACTGATGAGGCTTGCTGAGACAAGGTCCCAAACTGTACCCAAAACTGGCCTCACACCTAGAGCAGCCCTCCTGCTTCCCGAATGTTCCCATAATTGGCACAGGCTTCCAAGCCAAGATATTTCTTAAGACTTTCACGTTTTGTACATGTGTATGGTGTCCATTTATGTGTTCAAATTCACGTGTACATGCACACATGCATCAGTGAGGAGGCCCAAGGCTGATGCCTGGCATCTTCACTTGCTCTCCACCGTGTTGAGGCAGAATATGCTGTTTTGGCAAGTCTAGCTAGCCCTCTTGCAAGAGGGAATTCTGTCTTCCTGGGATGACACCTAGCATGTGTGTGGCTCTGGAGACCCAGCCTCTACCACCTGAGCCCTTCCTCAGACTTTTGTGTCACCTTTGCTTCTCTTCCCCCGCTTTTTATTTACGACTGTGTGATGCGGAGGAGGGGCACACATGGGGGCAGAGGACAACTTTGTGGAGTGCGTTGTCGACTCCCACCTGAAGTGAGTTCCTGGCCAACAGGCTTGCAAACCAAGTGCCTTGACCTACTGAGCCAGCTGACAAAGCCAGTCAACAAAGGTGAGCACACCGTAAAATTTTACTAGAATCCCCATGTGGGACACTCAAGAACCCGGGCCCACCTGACCAACGGATAGAAAGAATAAGCCCACTTCCTCAAATCCTCCCCAAATTCGGGATACTGATGTACAACCTATGAGCTAAAAGTTGATCTGGGAGGGAGGGTGGCTGGCCTGGCACTGCCACGGAAACAGTTGGATGGGTAGATGTCAGAGCAAACCAGACACTGGTCCTAGATGGGGGGAGGGGGGGCTTGAGCTTTCAGAAAGCGGTGTGCCAGCTTGGAGGGGCAATGGCTGCTGGGAAGGGGCTTTTCCGGAAGGGTAGGACTTTGAGCAGAGAGGAGGACCGGGGTGGGTGGAGGAAGGAGTTGGCCACCAAGTATTTATTTAGCATCTCCCAGGAACAGCACTGCAAGCTGCTTGGGAACTGTAGTAACTATTGGGTCTAAGGGGACACAGGAGGGGCTTTCAACTTGAAAAACAAATTTTTTTTGAGGGAAAGAATTCTGGGTAAACTGTGAGGGGCAATGACCTGCAGCTGTCCCATCTAGCGGGGACATATGGATTGGGAAGAGTCCGGTCTAGTGTCAGGGCAGCCCAGCAGCCCCAGCTCAGACAGACAGGTGTCTCACGCGGCCGGACAACTGGGAAGGGAAGAGGGACCTCGATGACCAAGCACTTAGGTGGCCGCTTAAAAACGCAAGAAACAGAGGTGAAGACCCAAGACGAGGCGCTCGGGCAGAAAAAAGCTTCCATGTCGGCCAAAGTGCTAGAACGCTTGGACCAGCAAGCCCCGCCAGGCCCGGTTCGGCTACCAGAACCGTGCTTGGCACGGAGCGGCGAGAGGGGACACCGCCAAAAGGGGAGGTCGCGGCGCGCGCACAGCACACAGCAGAGAGGCCCGGGCCCGGGCGGGCCGTGTCGGGGAGCCTGGAGGGGACCCCAGAGACGCGACCGTTACTTAGGGACCGAACACGGTGGGGTGCGGGAAAGCGCGGGCCGGGAGGACGGCGTGCCCTTCAGGGAGGGGCGCCAGGTGCGCGGGGCGCGCGAGGACGGCCACCGTCCCCTCTCCCTCCCGAGGAGCAGAGGGGCAGCAGGGCCTCCCCCCCTACACCCGCCCGAACCGGAGCCGCTCCGGAGAGGGAGGGAGGAGGGCGGGCTGGCGCGCCGGAGGGAGGGAGGGCGGGCGGGCGAGCGCGGGGCACGGGGAGGAGGGCCCGCGCGCGCCGCGGCCCCGGCTCCTGCCCGCAAAGGCTCCCGGGCGGCCGCCGCTGGCGTCGGGGGCGGGCCTGCTCCGGTGCTCGCAGAGCTTACCGGGGGCGCGAGGTTCCCGGTCCCCCCGGGGCGTTGGCGACCCGGGCGCGGTGCTGGCGGTGACGGGCGGGTGGCGCGCGGCGGGGCCGGGACGACGGCGGCGGCGGCGGCAAGGGGGGGGACTGGCGGGCGCTGGCGCTCCCGCGGCGGCCGCTCCTCTCTGTTTGTGTTTGTAGCAAGATGGCTGCCCGCCTCGTACCACGTGACACGGACGCGGGGCCGCCCCCTCCAACGCCACCGCGGCCGCGGCTCCCCCTGCCACCTCACTCTAGGACTCCGACCCGCCCGCCGGGGTCCCCCCGCCGCGCTGCACCCCGCCGCCCACCCCCGGGCACGTTGACCCGGAGCGCACCCACCCCACCCGCGCTCGTCACGTGACGGGGTGCCCGTGCAACCTGAGGCTTGAGGAGGGGGGGGTCCCCCACTTCCCCCGCCCTCTCCTGGCCAAGCCCCGCCTCCTCCAGGGAGCCCGCCTGGGTTAGAGGTGAGACAGCCCAATGCAGAATTGTTCCCTGGACACGGTGGCGGTTTGGGGGAAACGTGAACGCGCAGTGATTTCGAAGCGGTCTGGGTGAAAGGATTTCTAGGTAGGCTGGGAAGCGGAGGCAGGAGGAGCAGTTGTTCAAAGCCACCCTGGGCTACAGAGGAAGACCCTGTCTCAGCGAGCCAATGAACACGTCCTGCACTCCAGTGCTTTGGAGCAATTTCCAGGCCAGCCTGGGCGCGAGACCTTGGCTCAAAAAATAAACCAAAGAAAGCTGAAGGTGGTGCATGCTATAATCCCAGCAGCACTTGGGAGGTAAAGACAGAACGGTCAGGAGTTCAAGGCCAGCCTTGATTACAATTATTACCTCTGAGAGGGTTTTTGAAAAATTGAAAAGATTCAGGAATGACTTTTTTTTAAGGCTGATGAACTCAGGGTGTAAAAGTTTGGTGGGTGCCTTCATGGTTTTCTTTGGAAATTTGTTTCCTTCCTCCCTCCATCCCTCCTCTCCCTCCCTCCTTTCCTTCCTTCTAGCCTTCTGTTCTGGTTTTTTGGTTTGTTGTTTGAGACAGGGTCTCACTATGTAGCCTTGGCTGGACTGGAGCTTGCTAGTAGACCAGGCTGGCCTTGAGCGACCTGCCTGCCTCTGCTACCCAGTGGCTTGGTTTTGAAACAGTCTTACATACTGTAGCCCGGTGGCCCTTCCACTACCCTGGAAATCCTGGTAGTCTTTTTGCCTCTGACTCCCTTTACAGGCATGCACGTCCATGCTGGACACAGTTGTTCTTTTTTTTGTTTGTTTGTTTGTTTGTTTTTGGTTTTGGTTTTTCGAGACAGGGTTTCTCTGTGGCTTTGGAGCCTGTCCTGGAACTAGCTCTTGTAGACCAGGCTGGCCTCAAACTCACAGAGATCTGCCTGTCTCTGCCTCTCGAGTGCTGGGATTAAAGGTGTGCGCCACCACTGCCCAGCTTGGATACAGTTTTGAACATTGTTTTTGGTAAGTGCCATTATCCTCCGTGCCAAGGAGGACTTGCCAGGTGTGGGGGTTGGGATTACACTCGTGCAATCTTAGTAGTTAGGAAGTAGGTGGAGACAGGAGGACCGGGAGTTCAAGGCCTGTTCAGGCAACTTGAGCCCTTGTCTAAAAACACAAACAAAAAACTAAATACACAAAAGGTTCATAATTTTGTTCCAAGCCGAAAGCAGTAAAGACGGAATCAACTCAGGTACCCTTTTTCTTCTTTTTAAAAGGAAATGTTTAGAATGTAATCCTGTGAATGTGTTATAGTGGAATATTTTTTGTGTTTTAATAAATAAAGCTCGCCTGAAGATTGGAGGACAAAGCAGCCACACTGGTCAGCCGTACATGCCAGGCAGTGGTGGCACACACCTTTAATCCCAGGATTTGGGAGGCAGAGGGATCTCTGAGTTCAAGGCTACCCTGGGCTGCACACACTTTTAATCCCAGCACTAGGGAGGTGGAGACAGAGTGATATGTCTGGGTGGAGAAAGGACTATAAAGGGTAAGGGACAGGAACTCAGTGGAGGTGGAGACAGAGTGATATGGCTGGGTGGAGAAAGGACTCTAAAGGGTAAGGACAGGAACTCAGTGGAGGTGGAGCCTGAGATTCACGGAGACAAGCTCTCACCCTTTCGGTGCGAAGATTTGGTAGAGGTAAAAGGTCTCTCTAGTAGTTGGCTGTTTTGCCTTTCTGATCTTCAGCTTGAACCCCAATACCTGTCTTTGGGTTTTTATTATTCTTGTGTTTATCTGTGTAAGGATTGTGTGCACATGAGTGTAGGTGCTCAAGGAAGCCCGATCCCCTGAAGCTGGAGTTGTGACCTGCCTGAGAAGAGTACTGGGAACTAAACCCGGGTCCTCTGTAAGCCATCCTCTAGTCTAGTGTAGCAGGTCTCAATTTGTGGGTTGCAACACCAAAAGACCATAAGAAAACACAGATATTTACATTATGATCCATAACAGTAGCAAAATTACAGTCATGAAGTAGCAACAAAAATAGTTTTATGGTTGGGGGTCACCGCAGCATGAGGAACTGTATTACAGGGTCACAGTGTTAGGAAGGCTGAGAACCACTGCCCTAGCCCTCAGAAAAGAATAGTTTCATCTAAAGCTTTCATTGGGGCCACTGATGTAGCTCAGGGGTAGAAAAATTGTATAGACTCCCCCAGTGAGGGGCTGGGGTGTGGCTCAGTGGT
>PVIU01013909.1:0-54574 GCA_004026605.1 Ondatra zibethicus | reverse complement strand
TGTTAACTTTTTTTTACATTCCAATCCCAGTTCCCCCTCCCTCCTCTCCTCCCCCTCCCTCCACCTTTCCCTTTCCCCCACTCTACCCCTCATCTGCACCTCAGAGAGGATAAGGCCTCCCCTGGGAAGTCAACTAAGTCTGCCCCAATACCTCACTGAGGCAAGACCAAGCCACCCCCACCCCACTCCACCTCCATGCCTAGGCTGAGCAAGGTATCTCTCCATAGAGAATGGGCTCCAGTTCACGCATTATGGGTAGATCCTGGTCCCATTGCCAGTGTCTCCACATATGCCCAAGCCACACCATTGATACCTGCATTCAGATGGCCTAGTTTGGTCCTATGCAGGTTCCCCAGTTGTCTGTCCAGAGTTAGTGAGCTCCCACTAGCTCGGGTCAACTGATTCTATGGGTTTCCTCATCATGCTTTGTTCATATTATCATTCGTTCCTCTCTTTGATTGTACTCTGGATCTCTGCATCTGTTTCCATCTGTTTCTGGATGAGAATTCTAACTTCTCTGGGGTTGTGGACTGTAGACTGGTTATCCTTTGCTCTGTGTTTGATAGCCACTTATGAGTGAGTACATACTATAATGGAAAATTAAAAATGCTGCAGGATCCCCAGCGGCAGCAGGGAGCAGAAACGCTGCAGGTCCCCAAGCAGTGGCAGTGGGCCATGTCGTGGCAGGCAGCGGGCCCTGAGAGCAGCCAGTCCCAGGCAGGGATGGCTGCAGTTCCGCAAGCAGTTGCTGGTCCAGGACAGGGAGACACATGGTGGCGGCGGTGGGCAAGAAACAGAGACATGGATAGGCATGCCATGCAGAGTGAGGTTGGATATTTATTTAGTGGTTATGGAAGGGAGGGGAGAAGGGGAGAAGAGCAGAGAGGGAGGGAGAGAGAGAGAGAGAGAGAGAGAGAGAGAGAGAGAGAGAGAGAGAGAGGAGAGAAGGGAGAGACAGAAGCTGCCTCTCCAAGAGGGAGACAGAAAGGAGAGAGAGAGACTAAGGCTGCAAGCAGGAAGGAAGACCTGCTTGCCTCAGTGGATGTGGGAGGGAGTGGGCATGGCTTGTCTCTTAAAGAGACAGAACAACCATTACACATACTATATTTGTCTTTCTGGATCTGGGTTGCCTCACTCAGGATGGTTTTTTCTAGTTCTGAACATTTGCCTGCAAATTTTAAGATGTCATTGTTTTTTTTACCACTGAGTAACTGTACCACTGTAAAGGCCCAAAAATATGAGCCTATTTCTACATTGACCAAAGGTCAGAGTTGGAATTTACCTCTAGTTCCTTCAAGGCTATTGTGCTTCTACCTCAAACAAATGTCCCACCTAGAAGTAGACCACAGAGTTCTGCTCTCTCAAGGTCAACAGGAATAGAGAAGTAGATCTGTTCCTACCTCAAACAAAAGTCTAAGGTTCCAACTAAGTTCCAGTTCCCTTTATGGAGATAACTTTGTTTTGGTCTATGGTGTGAGCGTGACTTGTCTTGTTCTAGTAACAGAATGTTTAACTATAGATGTAGCCAGAGATCTTCAATTGGTAGTTTTTTGCCTTACTCCTACCTTTTGGAATCAAGGGGATTTTAAGCAGTTGGAAATTAAATGCGGACGAATTTCAGTGCTCACTGGAATTCTCTCCCGATACTATCCTATATATTTCTCTGTATTATTATTTTCTTTCACATCTTCATATTCTTTACTAATATTTTCTAAATCCCCATGCCTCTACCCTGACAATAGGTATTTTTGTCAAGGCTGGTCCCTGACATATCACATTTTCTTTATCCATTCTTCAGTTGGAGGGCATCTAGGTTGTTTCCAGGTTCTGGCTATGACAAATAATGCTGTTATGAATATTGTAATGGTAAAAGTAAAATGCTGCAGATCCCCAAGTAGCTGCAGTGGGCAGCAGGCCATGAGACCACACCGCAGGTCTCCAAAGTGGCAGCAGGCATTGAGCAGCAGGTCCCGAGAGCAGCCAATCCCAGGCAGGAACTGGTGCAGTTCCCCAAATAGCTGCAGAGGTCCACAAGGGGCAGCAAGTCCCAGGCAAAGAGCGGCGTGATGGGTGAGAGACTTTGATGGGGCAGCCAGTCCCACAAGGAGAAACAGACAGATGGGCACATTACGAGACCACACCACAGGTCTTCGAAGGCAGCTGGTCCTGGGCAGGGAGCCACACAGCATGAGAGAGAAAGACGGATAGGCACACCATGCAGAGTGAGGTTGGATATTTATTTAGTGGGTTATGGAGGGGAAAGGAGAGAAGGGGGAAGAGCAAAGAGAGAGGCAGAGAGAGAGAGAAACAGAAGGGAAGAAGTGGGGAGAAGGGAGAGACAGGGCTGTCTCTGAGAGAGAAAGAGAGAGAGAGAGAGAAAGGGAAAAGACTCAGGCTGGAAGCTAAAGATCAGCTTGCCTCTGCTGATGAGGGAGAGAGTGGGCGTGGCTTGTCTCTTAAAGGGACAGAGCAGACCATTACAAATACAGTTGATCAAATGTCCTTGTGGTGTGAGTATGCTTCCTTTGGGTATATGCCCAAAAGTGGTATTGCTGGGTCTTGAGGTAGATTCTTAATTTCTGAGAAATTGCTATACTGATTTCCATAGCAGCAGTACAAGTTTGCACTCCCAACAGCAATGGAGGAGTGTTCCCCTTACTCTACATCATCTCCAGCATAAACTGTTATTAGTGTTTTTGATCTTAGACATTCTGATCAAAGTAAGATGATATCTCAGAGTTGTTTTGATTTGTATTTCTCTGATGGCTAAGGATGTTGAGCATTTCCTTAAGTGTCTTTCAACCTTTTGAAATTCTTCTGTTGAGAATTCTCTGTTTAGATCTGTACCCCATTTTTAAATTGGATTATTTGGTAGTTGATGTTTAGTTTCTTGAGTTCTCTGCATATTTTGGAGCTCAAGCCTCTGTCAGATGTGAGGCTTGTGAAGATCTTTTCCTATTCTGTGGGCAGCTGCTTCGCCTTGTTGTCCTTGTTCTTTGTTTTACAGAAGCTTCTCAGTTTCAGGAGATCCCATTTATTAATTGTTGTTCTTAGTATCTGTGCTACTGAAGTTATATATAGGAAGTGGTCTCCTGTGCCAATGCATTCAAGTGTACTGAAATTACCTAGTGCAAATGAGAAGGAAACATGGAACACAACAAACCTGCTTAGGAGTTTATTAGAGGGAGCGTGTACAGGCCTGGGGAAGTCAGTGTGCAGAGAGAGAGAGAGAGAGAGAGAGAGAGATGGCACTTCCAGCTTTTAAAAGCTGCTAGTGCATGTGCACAGGGGGTTGATGTGGCTATGCCATATGCAGATGGCAGGGCTCACGCAGGTGCATAAGGGCTTAGCTGAGTCATATGTAAATGATGTAACCATGCATGCACGCAAGGGCTTAGCTGAGTCATACATGGATAATGCAACCACACATGTGTGTGGGTCACATGGGGGGTGGGGGGGCCTGGGCCATTAGGCACTTCTGCTTGAGGGCTTGTCCACACATGCATGGCCCTAGAACCCGGAAGTGTCAGCCTTATTGTGGCTGAAATCATAACACTTCCCACTTTCTATTCTATGAGGTTCAGTGTGGTTGGCTTTAAGTTGAGGTCTTTGATCCATTTGTAGTTGAGTTTTGTGCATGGTGATAGATATGAATCTATTTGTGTTCTTCTACATGTCAACATCCAATTACACCAGCACCATTTATGTTTTTAGCTTCTTTGTCCAAAATCATAGGTATGTGGGTTGTCAATTAGATTCCATTGGTCCACCTGTCTGTTTTTTTGCCAATACCAAGCTGTTTTTATTACTGTAGATCTATAATAGAGCTTGAAGTTAGGGATGGTGATGCCTCCAAATGTTCCTTGTACAGGATTGTTTTAGCTATTCTGAGTTTTTTGTTTTTCCATATGAAATTTAGTATTGTTCTTTCTAGGCCTGTGAAGAATTTTTGCTGGGATTTTGATGGGTATTGCATTGAATCTGTAGATTGCTTTTGGTAAACTTGTCATTTTTACTATGTTAATTCTATCTACCCAAGAACATGGGAGATCTTTCCATTTTCTGGTGTCTTCATCAATTTCTCTCTTCAAAGACTTAAAGTGCTTGTCATACAGGTCTTTCACTTGTTTGGTTAGAGTTACCCTAAGATATTTTAAGTTGTTAGTGGCTATTACAAAGAGTGATGTTTCCCTAATTTCTTTCTCAGCCTGTTATCACCTGTATATAGGAGGGCTACTGATTTTTTAAGTTAATCTTGTATCCTGCCACATTACTGAAGGTATTTATCAACTGTAGGAGTTCCCTGGTAGAATTTTTTTGGGGTCACTTATATATACTATCATATCATCAGCAAATATCAAAAGTTTGACTTCTTCCTTTCCAATTTGTATTCCCTTGCTCTCCTTTTTTTTTTTTTTTTGTCTTATTGCTCTAGTCAGAACTTCAAGAACTATGTTGAATAGATATGGAGAGAGTGGACAGCCTTGTTCTTTTGCTGATTTTAGTAGAATCACTTTGAGTTTTTCTCCATTTAGTTTACTGTTGGCTGTTGGCTTGCTGTATATTGCCTTTATTATGTTTAGGTATGTTCCTTGTATCCCTGATCTCTCCAAGACCTTTCTCATAAAGAGGAGTTGGATTTTGTCAAAGATATTTTTTAACATCTGATGAGATGATCATGTGGTGTTTTGCTTTCAGTTTGTTTATGTGGTGGATTACATTGATGGATTTTTGTAAGTTGAATCATCCCTGCATCTCTGGGATGAAGCCGATTGATCATGGTGGATGTTTCTGATGTGTTCTTGGATTCAGTTTGCCAGTATTTTATTGAGTATCTTTGTATCAATGTTCATAAGGAAGATTGGTCTATAATTCTTTCTTAGTTGCGTCTTTGTGTGGTTTGGGTATCAGGGTAAGTGTAGCCTTGTAAAAAGAGTTTGACAAGGCTTCTTCTGCCTCTATTGTGTGAAACAATTTGAGAAGTATTGGTATTAGCTCTTCTTTGAAATTCTGGTAGAATTCTTTACTGAAACCATCTGGCCCTGGACTTTTTTTTTGTTGTTGTTGGAAAACTTTTGATGACTGTTTCTATTTCCTTATGAACTATAGGTCTATTTAATTTGTTTAATCTGGTCTTGATTTAATTTTTATATGTGATACTTATCCAGAAAATTGTCCATTTCTTTAAATTTTCCAATTGTGTGGTGTACAGGTTTTTGAAGTATGACCTGATGATTCTCTGAATTTCCTTAGTATCTGTTGTTAGGTCCCCTTTTCATTTCTGATTTTGTTACTTTGGATAATCTCTCTCTGCCTTTTGGTTAGTTTGGATAATGGGTTGTCAATCTTGTTGATTTTCTTGAAGAACCAATTTGTCTCATTGATTTTTTTTGTATTGTTTTCTTTGTTTCTATTTTACTGATTTTAGCCCTCAATTGAATCATTTCTCATCATTTATTCCTCCTGGGTGAGTTTGCTTTTTTTTTTTTGTTCTAGAGTTTTCAGACGTTCTGTTAATTTGTTAGTGTGGGGTTTCTTCAGCTTCTTTATGTAGCCACTAAGTGCTATGAACTTTCCTGTTAGCACTGCTTTCATCATGTCCCAGAAGTATGGGCATGTTGTATGGTAATTTTCATTGAATTTCAGGAAGTCTTTAATTTCTTTCTTTATTTCTTCCTTGACCTAGTGGTGATTCAGTTGAGCATTGTTCAATTCTTATGTGTTTGTGTGCTTTCTGAAATTAGTGTTGTTTTTGAATTCTAACTTTAAACTGTGGTGATCCAATAAGATACGTGGGGTTATTCCAAATTTTTGTATCTCTTGAGGTTTGCTATGTTACAAATATGTGGTCAATTTTTGAGAGGGTTCTGAGGTGCTGAGAAGAAGATAAGCTCTTTTGTGTTTGTGTGGAATGTTCTATAGATCTCTTAAGGCCATTTGAGTCATAACATCTGTTAGTTCCCTTATTTCTCTGTTAAGTTACTATCTGGCAGACCTGTCCATTGGTGGGAGAGGGGTGCTGGAAGTCTTCCCCATTAGTGTGTGGGGCTTAATGTGTGATTTAAGCTTTAGTAATGTTTCTTTTACAAATGTGGGTGTCCTTGTATTTAGGGCATAGATGTCCAGACTTCCTCTGATGGATTTTTCCTGTGATGAATATGAAATGTCCTTCTTCATCTCTTTTGATTGATTTTAGTTTGAAGTCTATTTTGCTAGATATTAAGATAGCTACACCAGCTTGTTTCTTAGGTCTATTTGACTGGAAAATCTTTTCCTAACCCTTTACTCTGAGGTAATGTTTATCTTTGAGGTTGAAGTGTGTTTCTTGTATGCAACAGAAGGATAGAGTCTGTTTTTATATCCAGTCGGTTAGCCTGTGTCTTTTCATAGGTGAGTTGAGTCTATTTTATATTAAGGGATATTAATAACCAGTGATTGCTAGTTCCTGTTATTTTTGTTTTTGTTGGTGGAGGTGGTATTATGTGTGTGTGTGTGTTTCTCTCCTTTAGGATTTGCTGCTGTGAGATCATCTGTTGGCTGTGTTTTTGTGGATGTAGCTGATTTCCTCGAGTTGGAGTTTTCCTTCTAGTACTTTCTGTGGGACTGCATTTGTGGAAGGTATTGTTTAAATCTGGTTTTGTCATGGAATATTTTCTTTTCTCCATCTATCGTGATTGCAAGGGATAGTAGTCTGGGATGGCATCTGTGGTCTCTCTTAGTGTCTGCATAACACCTGTCTAGGACCTTCTGGCTTTCATTGTTTCTATTGAGAAGTAGGGCATAATTCTGATAGATCTGCCTTCATATGTTACTTGGCTTTTTTCCTTTGCAGCTCTTAATATTCTTTCTTTATTCTGTATATTTAGTGTTTTGATTATTACGTGGCAAGGGGACTTTTTTTTTTGGTCCAGTCTATTTGGTATTCTGTAAACTTCTTGTACTTTGATAGGTACGTCCTTCTTTAGGTTGAGAAAGTTTTCTTCTATGATTTTATTGAATATATTTTCTATGCCTTTGAGTTGAACTTCTCCTTCTATCCCTATTATTCTTAGGCTTGGTCTTTTCATGGTGTCACAGATTTCCTGGATACTTTGTGTTAAGAATTTGTTGGAGTTAACATTTTCTTTAACCAATAAATCTATTTCCTCTACTGTATCTTCAACATCTGAGATTCTCTCTTCCATCTCTTGCATTCTGTTGTTTATGCTTCCGTTTGTGGTTTCTGACTATTTACCCAAATTTTCCATTTCCAGAATTTCCTCAATTTGTGTTTATTGCCTCTATTTCAGTTTTCAAGTCTTGAACCGTTTCTTTCACCTGTTTGAATGCTTTTTCTTTAAGGGATTTGTTGATTTCTTCCAATTTTTTTGTTTGTCTTTTCCTCCACTTCTTTAAGGGAATTTTTCATTTCCTCTTTAAGAGCCTCTATCATCTTCATAAAAATATTATTATTACTATTATTATTATTATTATTATTATTATTATTATTATTATTATTATTGGTTTTTTCGAGACAGGGTTTCTCTGTAGCTTTGGAGCCTGTCCTGGAACTAGCTCTTGTAGACCAGGCTGGTCTCGAACTCACAGAGATCCGCCTGCCTCTGCCTCCCGAGTGCTGGGATTAAAGGTGTGCGCCACCACTGCCCGGCCATAAAATTATTTTTAAGGTAGTTTTCTTCTGCTTCATCTGTGTTAGGGTGTTCAGGTGTTGCTGTTATAGAACCACTCGTTTCTGGTGGTGTCGTATTGCTCTTTATGTTGTTGAATGTATTCTTACCTTGTTGTCTACCCATCTCTTCCTCCAATCGGTATAGATAGAGCCTGTCCCTCATGCGGTCCCTCTACCCCCAACTGGTATAGCTGGGGACTGTGGCTCCGTTGAATGCTTCTTCAGGTGCAGGCAGAGCAGAGCCTCTGATGATTGCTCTTCTAGGTGCAGGCGGGCCCAAGGTTCAGATGGTCCCTCCTCGAGGTGCAGGGAGGGCCACAGCTCTGGTGGTTGCTCCTCCTGGTTCAGGCGGAAGTTCCATTCCAGTGATCACTCCTCTAGGTGCAGGCGGGGGCTGAGGTTCTGGTGGTCGCCGCTGAGGCAGGGTATCTCGTACAAAGAATGGCAGTCAATGTTGGCTGGGACACAGATGCTCTTTCCCAGAGGGACCTCTTACAATAGCTTCTGGAAGCTGCTGTCCTCGTTGCTCCTGGCAATCACTCTAGGTGGTCGCTCAGGCCTCCGGTACTTCGGCCCTCCAGTGCCCCCTCTTGACAGTCACTGTACCCTCCTGCACTCCCTCTTGATGCTTCCTCTTGGTGCTCCCCGTTGGTGGTTGGTAGACCCTCTGGCGCTCCCTCCAGGTAGTCGCTGGGCCAATATAATCACTTTTCTACTACATGTTTCTCCCATAAAGCAACTGACTTTAATCATAGGCATGCCCAAGTATGCATAGGCATTAGGTGGTCAACGGGGATTCTCCCTAAAAGTTATTTCTCTCTCTTTTTAAATGATTTATTTTTTTATTTTGTTTTGTTGTTTTGCCTGCGCGTGTGCCTATGTGAGGGTGTCGGATCCCTTGAAACTGGAATTACATACAGTCATATGCTTCCATGTGGGTGCTGGGCATTGAACTTGGATCCTCTGGAAAAGCAGTCAGTGCTCTTAACCCCTGAGCCATCTCTCCAGCACTCCCTTCCCGAGGTTTCTGGAGGACATAACTTTGCCTTGTTGTGCATACACCCAAAACCAGTTCAGGCTGGATCAGCTCTCCCTAGCCTGTACCAGGATATATTGAGAAAACACTTGAATAGAAACTGTTCAAGTTTTATGGTCATTGAGGGGAGGAGATAAGTCCCATTGTTCCAAAAGGGGTGTAAATGCAGCCCAGTTCAGGTGGGGACCCGAGGTGAAGACTGTGTGTGCACAGTGTGTGCTGCAGGTGACAGCTAAGTGGCCAAGTGTATTATTAAGAGAGAGTGTGCACACCCAAGTTAAGGAGGTTACTGTGCTTGCATGCTCAACAGGAGAAGAGACCAAGACAGCTATCAAGCCAGCTCTTCACAGCAAGGAGCCAACAACGTGGGAGGAAATCAGGTTCACTCACCTACTGCAAACACAAGAATCAGGTTTAGAGGGCTGGAGAGATGGCTCAGCGGTTAAGAGCACTGACTGTTCTTCCAGAGGACCCGGGTTCAATTCCCAGCACCCACATGGCAGCTCACAACTGTCTGAAAATGCAGTTCCAAGAGATCTGACACCTTCACACCAATGTACATAAAGTAAAGTTAAAAGAATAAAGGCTAAATAATTTTTTAAAAAAAGAATCAGGTTTAGAGGTGGGATATGCATGCATGTGGTATGCATGTTTACATGTGGAAACACATGTGTGGGAATGTGGAGACCCAGTGCTTATATAGTGAGTCTTCCTCTTGTCCAGCCCAGCTGGAAAGCTTATTCCAGGTTCCCTATCTGCCTCCCAAGTGCAGAGATTGCCCGCAAGCCAGCACACCCACTTGGCTTTTGGGTAGGTTCTAGGAGAAAGAAAGAAAGAAAGAAAGAAAGAAAGAAAGAAAGAAAGAAAGAAAGAAAGAAAGAAAGAAAGAAAGAAAGGGAAGAAAGGAAAGAAAGGAAGGAAGTAAAGGCCAAGTTCTCCACATGGACCAAAGGAGTGAAAGGGAAATAACCTAGGGAAAACCAGGGTTTGTTTGTTTGGTTTTTTTTTCCTTTTTTAATTGAAAAAATCTTTTCACACATTATATTCTGATCATGCTTTTTTGGTCCCCTAACCCTTCTCAGATCCTCCCACATCCCATGCACAAGCCAGCCCGGCTACACAGAAACCCTGACTGGGTGGATAGGAGAAAAGATGAAAAGCTGAGCCTGTAGGGTACATCACAATGAAAGAAATGAAACTAAGGGGCTGGAGAGATGGCTCAGCAATTAAAAGCACTGACTGCTCTTCCAGAGGACCTGGGTTCAATTTCCAGCACCTACAGAGCAGCTAATAACTGTAACTCCAAGATCTGACACTCATACAAACATTCATGCAGGCAAAACACCAGTGCACATCAAATAAAAATTCATTATTTTATTAAAAAAAGAAAAGAAAGAAAAGGAAGGAAGGAAGCAAAGGCCAAGTTCTCCACATGGACCAAAGGAGTGAAAGGGAAATAACAGCGATTCACAGGAGACAGTGGTTTTGGCTTTCGGATATTTGAGACAGACTCTCACTATGTATCCCAGGGTGGCCTGGAGCTCAGCATCATCAAGCTACCCTGGAACACAGAGGGCTCCTCTTGTCTCAGCTTCCTAAATACCAGAATTACAGATACGAGCCACCACCCACAGCCGGCTAGGTTTATGAAATTGACTACAGCTAGTGTTTATGAAAATCTGCTGTGTGCCAGAGGTTATCTAAGCTTTTACAAGCAGATGCTCATTCAATCCTTACCATTGCATGGGGTGGTGCTATGACTTGAACGTGGAATGTCCCCCACAGGCTCTGTTTTGAATACCTGGTCCCTAACTGATGGTACTGTTTGGAAAGGTTATATAACTTCTGGGACATGGTGCTCCCACACAGGCCGTGGGAATGGACCCTTGAGGGTTCTATCTCACACCTACTCTGGTCCTAGTCTCTGGCTCCGCTGTCTCCTGTCTTGTCACATCAGGACGCAGGTGGCCACACTGCAGCTGCCATGTCTACTCCACCACGCTGGGCTGTATCCCTCAAAGCTATGAGCCCAAACAGCCCTCCCCTCCCTTACATTGCTTCTGGAGGTATTTGATCACAGCAACATGAAATGCAACAAATACAGGGGGACACTGCATTTCGTGACCCAGTGGTTCTCACCCTATGGGTTGAGACCCCCTTTGGGGTCACACATCAGCTATCCCGCATATCAGATATTTACATTATGATTCATAACGGGAGCAAAATTACAGTTATGAAGCAGGAATAAAGTAATTTTGTGGTTGGGGGTCACCACAGCACGAGGAACTGTATTGAAGGGCAGCAGCATGAGGAAGGTTGAGAACCACTGTCTGACACAGTGAGGAAAAGTAACTTGGACAGGAGGGTCCTGCACTGTTCGTTATACAGTGAGAAAACTACAGCTCAGACGGGATAGCTAACCTGCCCAGCGCCAGACACACTGAAACGGAATCCCTCTGCCTCTCCAGATGGGTTAGGAAGTCTGCGGAGGGAGGTCCAACGCTGGCTGGAACTCTGGACAAAGCCATGAAATAGTCAGCCAATAACATCTCTGTGTACTCTCAGTACCAGGGGGCCCCAGGGTACCCGAGTTAAGTCAACTCTAGTAGTTAGACCCTGCCTCCCTCTTTGTTCCCATGACTGAACTTCTTGGCACGCACAGCTGCAACATCCAACCCCGATTTCCCTGGAATACCCTTTCTTTCACACAGAGAGAAATTCGCTTCTCAGACCACAGTAATGGTATTACAAGCAGAAGCTTCTGGCCAATGGTTATTAGACGCTAGGAACGGAACTGGACAAGTGCTTTGCATATTTTCTCAGTTATCTATGCTTCATACAGAGGAGGCTGAGTGGTTAAGCAATCTCATCAAGGCAGAAAAGCCAGTGAAGTTGGGGCCAGGATCCTACTCAAGTCTGTCCTGTGCTGGAGCACTTGAGTCTAGTCCCTGATCCACCACTGCCCTCTGCTGGGCCTATGGCAGCACTGCCTGGCTGCAATGGGTACTGCGTTTTTGGTTTGGTTGGTTGGTTTGGGTTTTGTTTTGTTTTTGGGAAAAAAGGTTGTTTGGTTTTTTTTTTTTAAGATATTTATACGTTTCCCTCTTCCTTTTCCTCCCCCTAAACCCTCCCAAACACACTTCACTTCTCTCTTACAAACTCATGACCTCTTTTTCCATTAGTTGTTGTTATGTGTGTATATGTCTATACATACATATTTCTAAATAGGTACTGTGTTTTACTCAGGTCTCTCAAACCGCAGAGGACAGGATCAGTGATGTTTCCGTCAAAGGAGATATGGAGCAGTCAGGGAGGGAGGGGGAAAGCATTTCTTGTTCTCCAACCCATTATGGGCCCCTCAAAATTGCCCCAGACAAGAGTACACATATAGAAAAGAGAATATAGCTCAGAGATAGTGCTGCCAAGTGTGCTTCTTCTTTGCGAATAATCAGGATTAAAGTTGGCCATTTCTCAGGAACTCTTCTGTGTGGCAAGGACTCCATACAAAATAAAATGACAATTCCTTTATTGCTGTAAAACACTCATTCACGTCATTAAACAAGTACAATAGTATAACTCTGTCATTTCGCCACAGCAGTGTTGCTCTGGTTCTTTACATGGGTTTCCGGTTTCTTCTCCCTTTTTAAGAATCAGATACATTTTTAGGTAAATAGGTAGGTAGATAGATAGATGATAGGTAGGTAGGTAGATAGGTGGTAGGTAGGTAGATGATAAATAGAAGATAAGATAGATAGATAGATAGATAGATAGATAGATAGATAGATAGATAGATAGATAGATAGATAGATAGATAATAGATAGTTAGACAGACGGATGGACAGACAGACAGACAAATAGGTAGGTAGTACGGTGGCCTGAATGAGAATGCCTACCATGGGCTTGGATGTTTAAATATTTGTCCCCAGTTGGTGGTGTCGTTTGGTTCAGTTTAGAAGGAGTATGTCACTGAGGTGGGCTGTAAGGTTTCAAAGCCACATGCCATTACCAATTCCCTCTCTCTGTCTTGTGCTTGGGAGCCTTTAGCTTCTGCTCCTGCTGCCTGCTGCCTGCTGCCTTCGCTCCATCCTGGACTCTTATCTCTCTGTAACCATAAGTCCAAATAAACTTCTGTAAGTTGCTTTTGTCATGTTTTTTATCCAACAAACAGAAAAGTAACTATTATAGATAGATAAGCCAAGTAGCTAGGTAGACAGACAGACAGCTTGTGTATCCAGGCATTTTGAAGTCCATGATGAAATTCCTCCCTTTGTCACAGTGTGAAAGTTGTGCCTCTGTAAGTTGGGTGGTTCCTTTTGACAGCTGTTCCTGCTTTCTCTATTTCTGTTTAAATAATCAGGAAATAATTTAACATGTAAACAAAATCCTTACTATCAACAAAATAAAATTACTCAAACCATGAATCAGTTATAAACAATCCAATCAGTTTTTATTTTTAGAACTAAACACCTTCTGTGGAAATGTGCAAATGATTATGCCATTTGAAGACACCTGCCTTATTGGAACCAACTTGTAAAATTTGCGACTTTAAAGAAATCTCTATGATAAAAAGTTTTAGGTCAACTCAAACTTACAAATAAGGGACTAGAGGTGGTCACAGTGCTTTAGGGAGAAAGGGAGATGACAACTTTCCAGAAAAAGACACATACACACTAATTATCTACCTTGAAAATTACTGGACAGGCCTCAGTCCCCAAACAAGGTTTTGATGTCTCCTGATAATATAGGAGAAGACTGCGATTCGGTTCATTAAAATCCTAAAGGAATATTATTTCTACAGGAAAGTGGGTGTCTAGTGGCACTTGTATTTTTAGAAACAGGGTCTTCTGTGCAGCCAGTGACGGGCTCAAACTTAGGACCCTCTGCTGCTCTCTCGGAATTGGGTTTTAATTAATATGAAGAAAGTTTTCATTAACATTAATCAATCTGCTACTTTTTCTTTTTTATTAAAAAATGTGTATTTTCATACTTTTTTTAAAATTTATTCTTCTCTTATACCATATACCCCAACCACAGCCTCCCTTCTCTCCCTTCCCCCTCATTCCTCCCACCTACCCTCTTCCCCTCCTAGCCCCCGCCCCCCAAGCCCCAGCAGACCTTCAAGCAAGGACTTATGTGGGTCACATGTTTTGTGGCTGGGTTGGTGTCCCAGTCGCACTGGGAGCCTAGCCTGGTCATAGAAAATGGCCGGTTCAGGCTCCAATTTCTCCATTACAAGGAGTCCTCACTAGGATCACCATTGTAGGTTCCAGGAAGTTTCCACTACACTAGGTTTCCATACCACCCTCTAAATGCCCACCTAGTCAGTCATCTCTCCCTGTACTCTCTACCTCCATCCCACCCTCCCCACCAGATTCCTCCTGTCCCCATCTTCACCCATCCCCAGTTCACCCACAAAATTTATTCTATTTCCCCTTCCCAGGGAGATTCATGATACCCCCAGACCTCTCCTCTTTATCTAACAAACAAAACAAACAGAGTGTTCTCTAGACTTCACCCTGTAAGACGAAGGTGTTGATTCAGAGACTGCCTTCCTAGAAAACAGGAGTCTCTACAAGGTGGCTTCCATTAAGAGTTACTCTTCAAAATCCTACAATACATTCTGATCATGGCTCCCCCTCATCTCCTCCCAGATCTTCCCCCACCTTCCCATCCTTCCAACTCCACAACTTTCTTTCTCTTTAGAAAACAAACAAACCAGATTTTTTTTAAAAAAAAAAAAAAGCATGATAAACACATTCATGTGTAGACACACACAGTCACACAGACACACACACAAAGGCACAGAGACATACACACACACAGAAAGACACACCAACATGTAGACATCAGTACACACACCAACACAGAATCAGACTCACAAAAACACACATACACAAAAGCAGACTCGCAAAGATACATCCAGACACACCCAGACACATACACAAACACACATACACAAACACACATACATAATTCTCAAACTACTACAAATGAAAATTTAGAAAAATAATTATGGCTGCCCTTAGAACCATGAGAAAAGTGTTTACTAGTTGTGCATTTACTTGGGATCTGGAAATTGGTTTTGTTTTCTGTTTTGTTTTGTTTTTTTTTAATAGCAACAAGAATGGTGCAGTAATAGGAAAGTTCTAGGGGCTGGAGAGATGGCTCAGAGGTCAAGAGCATTGCCTACTCTTCCAAAGGTCCTGAGCTCAATTCCCAGCTCACAACCATCTGTAATGGGGTCTGGTGCCCTCTTCTGGCATGTGGGCATACAAACAGACAGAATATTGTATACATAATAAATAAATATTAAAAAAAGGAAAGTTCTAGAAGATGCAACACTTCTACTTTAAAATGAGAATCCTGTGTTTCTGGATTTTATTGCTTGCAATAAAACCAATTATTTTTTTAAATATTTATTTATTATGTATACAATATTCTGTCTGTGTGTATGCCTGAAGGCCAGAAGAGGGCACCAGACCTCATTACAGATGGTTGTGAGCCACCATGTGGTTGCTGGGAATTGAACTCATGACCTTTGGAAGAGCAGGCAATGCTCTTAACCCCTGAGCCATTTCTCCAGCCCCCACCAATTTTTTTCTCTAAAAATAGTCCTACTATATAGCCCAGGCTAGGCTTAAGTTTGTAACTCCCCTGCCACAACCTTCCAATTGCTAGGATTATATGTGTAAACCATCCATTCCCACCCAGGAACACTTCTAACTTTTCAAGAGAAATTCATATTTCAGTATGAAGGACACACTAGGATAACATGAAAGTTGAATAAATAAGTAAAAGGACTCTATGCCCACAATTTCAAATGGTTCAGGGAAAAAATGTAAAGAATGCATAAGAAAACACAAAAATTTGACAAAATATTAACATTTGGGCAATTTGGTTAAGGTGTTCTTCATGCTGTTCTTGTAACTGCTCTAGACGCCTGAACTAATCAAAATACAGGGCTAACAGCTGCACCTGAGGAAGGGACCAGCCATGCTCTCTTGTAACCAGTGGCATCCATGGGAGACTGGGCCTGTCATCCATGGAACTCCTGCCTGGCTACTCCGCATGGTGACCACCATGGTAGGCGGAAGTGAATGGATCCTTGAAGGTACAGGAGGGAACAGCTGCCTCTTAGCAAGCAGCTCTGAGGATCTTCAGGGCACACAGGAACCCATGCATATCCCCTCTAATGCACACCACACACACACACACATATACACACTACAGGAAATGATAGGGAACCCCAAAAGAGTAAACATATATCCAGACACTGGCCAGCACTGCAGTTGGGGGACTTGTGGAACAGTCTGTTTTATGAAGAATAAAGATGAGAAACTTGGGACAAAAAGACCAGGAAGCTAAAGGAGACAGGTAGGAAATGTTACAGACATTTGCTCTGCCAGAAAACTCGAGTCTGAGGTGGCAGAAGGACTGAGCAGAGGTACCAGAGATAAACATCACTCTATACCATGGGCCACCATTGTTGGCTCAAAGAGCATGGCTACACCAGATGGGTCACCGCAGAGCATCCTGGGGATGTTCCAGCAGAGCGGGCCAGCCACCATGGAGGATGTCAGAAGACTGCATTCACTGCAGGGAGAGTCAACCACTTTCATCCATCCATTGTTGTACACTGGAAGCACAAAGTGAGCTTTTTCAAGAGAATGATGGACAAGTCTGATTCTCAGTATCTCTGATTTAACTGGTCTCGGTTACCTGGGTACTGGGACTTTTGGAAACTCTGTGATGGTTTTAATATGCAGCCAAGTTTGAAAATCTCTGGCTTCAAAAACACAGCCTTGAGGGTACAGTGAATCTAAGAGCAATGGGGATTGTACAGTCAAGCCAAGAGTTCCTTCCTGCTGCAGAGAGTCCCTATTACTGGTCGTCGGAAGATGGAATTTATCCTGGAACTCCTCTACCTGATGATGTGCTTCACTCCCACAGCTGTTGCTCATCTCTTGCTACCATTCAGAAAGGGTTTGGGTTCTATTTGGGAACCCCCTGAATTTAGGTTGATTCCAGAACTGGCGATCAACCTCTTTTGGTAACTATGGGGAGACAGGATCTGTGATTCAGAATGCCATGACTGAGTCCTTCCATAAGGGTCCCTTTGCCCCAGCTGCTCTAAATCATCAAACGTGGAAAACTCTTGGGTTGCTTCCCTTCTCCTTCCCAGAAAACTGAAGGTCGTCTCTCTCTTCCTCCTTAGCAAGAAAACACCGCACTTCTGGAATCCTACCCCTCCCCAGGTGGAAATTAGCAGCTACTTCTGTGCCAGGCAGAAACAAGCCTGACTGGGCCTGAACACAGGATTGTCTGAGGCAGAGCAAACAGTGCACTGATGGGAAGGGACCAGCACTACATGAAAATAGTACATCCTCAAATTAGAACTGAGGGCTTGGCTTTGGACCCTGCAGTGGTCTGAATGAGAATGGCCTCCACAGGCTCTTATATTTGAATGTTTGGTTCCCAGCTGGTGGGATGGTTTGGGGAGGATTAGGAAGTGTGGCCTTGTTGGAGGAAGTGTGTCACACTGGGGATTGGCTCTGAGGTCTCAAAAGCCCATGCCATTCCCATTTCTGCCTAGTGCTTTTGGATCAAGTTAAGCTCTCGACTATTGTGCCATGCTCCCCAACATGACGATCACAGACTCACCCTCTGAAACCATAAGGCCCCAATTTTAAATTACTAAAGCATTTATGCTTTCTTTTATAAGTTGCCTTTGCCGTGCTGTCTCTTCACAATAACAGACAAGGAACTTCATACAGACCTCAGCACTTCTTGTTGGTGATTTTATCCAGTCTCCAGACTCTTATCAGTGTTAAAAAGACCATGTCCCTGGGTCAGACATCCCTGTGAGGACCATCCACGTTCCTAAGTATGCCCCATACCAAACTCTTCATCTTCACTCTCCTTGCTCCATAGCTTCTACAGCTCAGAATTGGTGGTGTCATTCTTCTGGTGGCCAAGCACAATCTCACAGCCACCCCTCACTCTTCTCTTTCTCTCCCCATGTTGCATCTAATCTTGCAGCTGATTCTGTTGGTCTGAACACTGTAGTCCTTCCAACATTGCTGCCGTTCCCTCCTCTCTGTCTCCCTGCTCCCACCCTTGTCCCTCTGCGGTATGTCTGTCATCTAACAGCTGCTAGATGACCATCTGGAAACATCAGATCAAACAACACAGGTCAAAACTCCCTCTGTGTCAGCATCTCATTTTGCCTGGAGTACAGTTGTTGTTGGGGCTGCAATTGCTGCCAGTGCCTTCTCCAGACTCAACATGCTCCTGCCAGAAGGCAGAGTGACCAATCCAACTGTTGATGAGGTCACTCACATTACTGGCTTAAAGAGCAGAGATGGTGAGTAAAAGAACATGTTAGAAAAGGCCATGAGTTTGGGTTTAGTCATGGAAAGAAGTACCTGCAAGCACAGGCCCTGGGAGCTACAGGGAATGTGATGACTGAAGCCCTCAGAATGACAGGAACACCTAGGAAACTAGAGGGGAGCGGAGAAGCTTGGGCAGAGTGCCCATCCACGAGACAGACGAGTGATAACCCACTTAGAAAGAAGCCACAAAGAAGGGAAAACTGCCAGGAGAGCTGGCACAAAGACCAAGGGCAGAGATGTCTCTAGGAGCAGGGGTGGCGGGCAGGACCTTGGAAGATAGCACTGGCTGGACACAGTGTCTACCCCCAGTTGCAGGAAGTAAACACACCAGGTCACCACACTCCTGTCCCACCTTCGGCCTTCAAAACTTCCTGGATGTTGGGAAGACGGCTCAGCGGTTGAGAGCACTTGCTGTTCTTCCAGAGGACCTGGGGTTGATGACTGGCACCCACATGTTGTTTTACAGCCATCTGGAACTACAACGCCATCTTCTGACCTCCCTGGACACAAGGCATGCAAGTGTTGCACACACATACAAGGAAGGGAAACACCCACCCATAAAAAAAAAGAATGAATCTAATTTTAAAGTTTTAATATATTAAAAAATCAACACCAAAAAACACTCCCCCAGTGTTGGAGAAATGGCTCAGCAAGTAAAATGCTTGCTGTATGAACTTGAGTGAAGATCCCCAGAACTCACATAAAAATGCAATGAGCATGACAGCCTGCCTATAATCCCATACTCTAGGGAGCAAAGACAGGGAACCCACCAAACTATCGAAAAGCTGAGCAATGGGTTCAGCGTGGGACCTTGCCTCAGTATATAAGGTGGAGAGCAAACAAGGAGAGGAAGACACGCAACATCAACCTGGGGGCCTCCACACACGTGCCCACACATGCAAGCATATCACACACACACACACATACACATACACATACATGCAGTGAAAACAAAAAAAAAAGAGCATACACTTCCTGACTGACAGTGATATATGTGACCCCTGCATTCAGAGGCAGAGGTGAGAGGATATTACATTCAATGTCAGCCTAGGCTACATAGTAAGACTGTCTTAACAACAAACACAGAAACCAGCCTCTTGGGAACAGAGAAATGGCTTAGAGAACCCAGGTTCAATTCCCAGCATCCACCCATATGGTAGTCCAAAACCATCTGTTAATTTCAATGGTGGGGATCTGATGTCTTCTTTTGGCCTCTGTAGGTAACAGGCACATGTGTGGTATACACACACATATGCAGGCAAAACATCCATATGCATAAAATAATTTTTAAAGGGCTTCTCCCATCAAAAACGACACACAATCTAGAATATGTTTATTTGTTTAATAGGAACATTCGGATATATAAATAAGGTAAATACTTTCCAATATACAATATATCACATTCTTACACTGCACTGGGAAGAATCTACATGTGTTCTATACAATCCTAAGTGCAGAGAGAAGGGCAGGGCATGGTGAGAACACTGATTTAGTAAAGCCTGGCTTAGAGAAGTGACCCAACAGGAACACACACGCACATATCTATCTAAGAGAACTAAGGATTGTCACATGGATGCCACACAGCCAAGTGCTGTGTCCCAGGCCCCCCCAGTCTGAGGACAGGAAAGCAGCCAGGCAGTGTAGGACAACTGGATTCAGCAGGTCCCTCCACACAACAAAAGAGGCTAACAAACTAGGGTGCTCTGCACTGTCTGCCACTGTGATCTCCACTGCTGTTAGGAAGGTGTTAACTTCAGCTCAGATTTGGGTCCACACAAACTCTACAAGGGGCCAATGAGCCCAAGAATCCCAGGATAGATTTTCTGAGGTGATTTCTGACACCCACAGCCACCACGAGCACTGAACTGGTCTGAATCTACCTTTTGTTGTGTGACTCCCACCCCCTCCCCTGCTCTCGGTCCTGCTGCTGTCCCTGTGACTTCTCTGGAGTCCCTAAACTGGACAAAGAGTTGCTGCCTCCCAGGGTCTTACTGGTTCCCCTGCCTCCACTCGTTTGCTTTGTATTCAGCCTTCGACACCTGCTCAGTGTGTCCCAAGACAGAAAGCAAGAAATGAGAGAACCTCACACAAAGAACTCATGAACACCGTGCACACTCAGCTCACTGCAGACACTCTTACCCCTTCTCTACATCGGTGTCCCTCTGAGAAAAGCCAGAAAAACCAATACAAACCTAATGGCTGAGGAAAAATAATTCTAGTAAGGGGGCAGAGGTGGCTAACAAGGCGACACCTAAAAACAATTTCCCTTGGGGCAGATGGCCATGTGGTGAGGCCTTCTGAATGCTGTACTCATTCAAAGTCCTTCAGGAGCTAGAGCTGGGCATGGCCATGGCCCAGGAAAGCAGTGCCCCAGGACCTCTGCCAGCACTGGATAAAGGACTGCCTGGTCCATCAGATGGCACAGTGAAGGAGGAAGGGCCAGGGCCGGCAAACACAAGTCCAGAAGAGCAAGAGGAGCTCCAATGTCTGGATTCTAGCAACAGGCCTGCAGGATACTCCACAGTCAGAACAGAAGTCCCTACTCGCGTGGTCTAAGAATCTCCTGGGTCATGTTAGCCAATGCCATTCAATCAAAGGGAAGGCTTGTCCAAGACACACACCCACATACACACTCACTCTCTTTCTCTATCTGTCTCTCTCCTTCCCCAATTACCCATGTCCATTCAGAAAACTGATTAAACATTTCTCCATTCATGATTAATAATTATGCAATATGTGATCCTTTGTTAATCTAGAACAGACAGAAACACATCACCTGGCCTCAGTCACCTGCTGTAACCTGCTCTTTTAAGAAAGAAACGCAGGGTGGAATGCTTGTGTCAAGAGCACAGGCAGGGCTGTTAGGCTTCTGGCTGGTGTACTCAGCAGCAGGATTGTTTTCTCTAGCCTGTCTATTCCTGAAAATACACACTTGTAGAAAAAACCATGGATTCCTGAACTGTACAAGAGTACAGGCCTTGGTTGGGGAAAGTGGGGTCCAGAGCAATACAGGCCCTTGCTGCCCAGGGTGGAGGCACCCCCAGGTCAGAGCAAATACCCTTCCTGTGTGCAATCTCAACCACAGGAAAAGAGGAAGCAGCCTCACATTGTCCCTCAGTCAAGGTGGCTTCGATACCATGGAAAACAGCAAGCTGTTGCACAGGACTCTTCCCACTGGATGGCTGAAGTGCTCCTCTTGGGAGGACAGTGTGGTCACTTTATAGGACACAAACAGCAAACTATGTGCAGGCAGTGAGAACGTGGGAGCTGAGTACCCAGCAGCTCATCAGTGTGGGCCGAACCACTCACTGAGCTCAGTTTAAACAAAATAAAAAGGCAACTACTGTTTATTGAGCGCTTACTATGTGCCAGGCACTTTGCTCAGGAAATCCGCATAAGCATCCTCACAGCCAGCTGGCTGGAAGTGTAGACTGCCAGCAGCCTGTAACCTGGCCAGGTGGAGCGCTGTCTGAGCCTCAACTCCGTCTTCTTCACATTGTTCTCAATTTCTAACAGAGCTTCAGCTTTCCCACCATAAGATGGGAGAACACCTAGCCAGAGCATCTTCTGGATTAAAGGAGATAACACATGCAAACCCTTAGCACTGTGCCTGGCACATATTAAGCACTATATGATTGCAATTGTTAATAACACGCTGCTACATTTCGCCAGCTAGAGAATAAGATAAAGAGCCAGGCATATAGGCACTGACAAAGAGGAAGGGTGGGGACAGGGTCTTCAGACAGCCAATGGATTTGAAGACCACTAGTCATCAAAGTCTAGCTTTTGCATATTCTGTCCTTCTAGTCTCAAAACCATCCCCATGTCCTAAAACCCCAACACTTCAGCATTCAAAGCACACCTCTATACAGCCCCCAACATCATGGTCTTTTGACCTTTGGAAACAACAATGCGGCTTGCCCAGTGAAGCAGCAACCCAACGGTAACAGTCTCCACCCACAGGAGAACCCAGGGCCCAGGTGTAGGGTCCCTGCCAGTCAACTTGAAGAGAGGAAGGCCAGAGGAGGCAGAAGGTGAACCACATTCTAACAGAACCGGTCAGCAGCTAGGAATGCTCCTAAGCATGGACTCACCCTAGAATAATGTGAATTAGGACTGGCTAGGATGCTGCAAATGGGCCTAGCAAAGCCCTGAAATAAAGACCCTCCTCTACCACTTGATCCAAAAACCCCAGCACCCTCCGTAAGGCCCGTCTCAACCAGGGAAACTGAATCAGGAAGTGGACACTAATAATCTCTTTACAAACAGGATGCTGAGCAGCTGACTAGTGTGATAACGGGGAAAGTCATTTGCCCAAGACAAGGGAGAGTCTGAAGCAATGCCCAAGAATTAGCCTCCCCTCTTCGGCAGCTGACAGTTCCTTCTGGGCGCTCTCTGTACCCTGTGCTCCAGACAGAGTCCTCCCATAGCTGACTACCTCATGTCAGAGTTACCTTGTCACCCTCTCTCAGGTCTCCCTCCTCATCCTGACCTGGAAAGAATAAGAAGCCTGGGGGCAAGAGAAACCACCCTCTTCCCCACATGAGCCACAGTGAGCAGAAACGGTGGGCACAGACACGAAACTGACAACATGCCTCAGATGTTCCTAACAAGACGCTTTAGCTATGTTAGTCCACTGTGGGAATGAGGAAAAGTCTCCCCTGGAGATCTACCTCAGGCTTACTTCACAAGAAAAGTGACTGCCATACAGTCTTGTGTGTGAGATAACCTGTCCTAAGTCCTTATGTCACTCCTCCACCCAGCCCCTCAACAGGGACGGACCTCAGCTTACCACCGGCTCAGTAAACTCAGGGACGCATTCAAATCTGGCTCTTGCCAATCCAGCAATTAGCCCATAAGGTCTTTGTTGATTCTTCTGAAAGACACTGCTCGACTTTTCTTGCATAATATAGGCCAGGTTATAAGATAAAAGCAAGCAGGGGTGAAATATCATAAAAATACTTTCACAGTCCACCTATGTAAGATTATATGTTAAATTTAATACCTCTGAAGACCAGTTCATGTTTACTACACAGTACATTAAGAATAAATACATTTTAAATGTGGTTATAAAGCACACTCTAAAAGGCTGAGATTGTGAAATAGGCTCTCTCTCTCTCTCTCTCTCTCTCTCTGTGTGTGTGTGTGTGTGTGTGTGTGTGTGTGTGTGTGTGTGTGTATGTGTGTGTGTGTGTACACTCTCCAATTTCCTTAAAGGACTTCACTTTCAGAAGTAAAATACAAACATGAACTTTGTTTTTCACACTGAGGTGGTTGAGCGGGTGGGAATAACACACAAAGGGAAAGCTCTGTTTCCTGGGAACAATCGCAAACAAACTCACCAGGGAGCCACCCTGGATTGTTTTGTCAGCCTGGGTTCTGCGACCCCACTGTACACCAAATCCTTACCTCACTGGTTATAAGCTAATAGTCAGCTAAGCACTGGCTCAGGCCTTGCTCAGGCCTCCGGGACCTAAGAGAAGGAACACTAAAGAACTTCAGGCGTGGGGGACGCCAAGGACTAGATAATCCTGTCCCGCAAACAAACTGTGGGATGCAGTATTCTGGTTCACCCCATGGCTCTCATCTGAGGGGGGCCTCAGAAGGCTGTTAGGAATAGATGGCATACAAACAGAAAAACAAAACCCTCTAAATTAAAACTGCACAGTACTTACAATCACACAAAGTGGAAATATAAAGCCATGCATGAAAGTGACAAACGCTAAATTCATGACAAGGAAAGGCACAAACATTTTATTTCTGACAAAATGAGTGTAAAGCAAGTTATGTGAGCCACTAAGACCTGCACGGTACGTGTTAAAGTAGTCTCTCGGATCCTGCCTATTTAATGGGACAAACAACATGCTGTACAGACACACGGTGGCACTGCTCTCCTGGCTACTTGACTGGGAAATTCTCCTGTTTCCCAGGAACTCAGAAAAGAATAAAGACCTCTGGCTGGCAGCTCCAGTGAGCACTGACTTTCAGTGTTTTAGGCACCAGCAACCACTTCCTCAAGCCTCAATTGCTCCTGCTCAAGAGTGAGTCTTGGCTGCTGGGGACTAGAGTGCCCTTCTCTATCTAGTTTGGTGATCCAAGGTCATTTTTCAGTCAGAAAAGTACAGTCTCGTTCCTAACTACCACTGAAAATCTTAAGAAGACACTGACTCATCCTAAGAGCAATTGTAAAATACACCTAAGTGTATTTCCTTTTTTGGGTGCCCAAGACATGACTCAATAGCAACAGGGGCCTCTAGTGAAAGGAACTTCTCTGGAGAGTTACAGAATTGGTCCAGAGTAAGTCAGAAAAGGAGAACCCTGAGAGCAAAGCTTCCCAGCCAAGGCCACACAGAACCCAAACCCAAGGCATCAGGGGGTTCAATGCAGCCCTGGGAGCTGAGAAAAAAGCCACAAGGCTGACGTGGAAGTCAAAGCTCAGAGCCAAAAAGCCGTTCCACCCCCACTCCCATGTGGGGCACATGGTGGCGCCTGACAGACACTCTGAGAGCTGTCTGTTTATTGGAGGAGACAGAAAGGCTAATTTGAAAACAAACTGGCACAGACCAATGTGCTTAAAGCAAGTCATGGCGCCCTCCTCAGCAGTGGGTACACCATGGCCATGGTGTTAACATGCTTGGGGACAAGTTCTTTCTCTGCCACCTGCTCCTGGGCCTGACAAAGAACCAGCCTCTCAACTTATCAATTTCAGCTTATGATTAGTAAGGAAAAGAACAATCACAGCTTACACAAACAACAGCAAGAGGTCCCCAGTAACATATAAACTACATCTACACTGGTCACATTTCATAAAAAGTGTACAATGAGCCTTGAAAAGATTAGCCTTGCCATAGTACCGAGCAGGACTCAGGGACTCTGTGAAGAAGTCCGGATGTGACTGAAACCATGTAGGAAACAAGAGACTTTTAAACACACAGACACACACTCACCTCAAGAGTACTATGTACACAACACAGCAGCAACGCAAGTGGGCTTCCAGGCAAGGGGTATGTGAACCAAAGCCCTCTGCTCCCCACCCCTCACGAGTCCCCAGAAGAATTCAGCAGCACAAACGCGAGGGCCTCGGCTCGGAAAGACACAGTCTGCAGGACCTCCTCCAGAAGCCCTTGGAGCCCGGGTGGCGGGGAAGGCTGTGACAGTGCACTCTACTGCGTGTACCTGAAATACTACAGTGCGGGGTTCTCTTTCCAGACTTCATCAATTCTTCACGCTTTCTGAGAAAAATAAAGCCTGAAATTTTCTTTCAGTCTGTATGTGAAAGCAAACTAGGAGCAAAGCTCCTGTGCCCTCTGGAGGATTTTAGCTTGGACAAGACGCTTATCTGATCAGTAAGCCTCCCCCCTCAGTTCTACAGACAGAGGGCAGCCCTCCGGTGCTCCCAGGCAGGGATGCCTGCAGAAGCCCAGTGAAAGGTGTCAAGCAAAAGCAATGAGGCCGTGAAGCTGTGCCAGGTGGGAGAGTCTCTCTACTAGTTAGACACAGATGAACGGGCGACCTCTCAGATAGCCCGGAAACTACATGGGTGGGGGTTAGAACCACCAAGCAGACCCCCGAGCTGGGCAACACTGTCTTTCACGTTGTTCAATACCTGTATTCAAGAAACCCAAATGGTTCTTCCCTGTGACTTCTTTGCAACTCAAAGCTATAACTTACTCACAGCCCACACTATAAACAGACTGTATATACAGATTTTTAAAAAACAAAACTCACAAATTTAAAAGGGAGGGAAAAAAAGACAGTGAGTTCTAGCTTTTCATTTTCTAAGTCACAGCATTTGGGCTGGCCTTGGTGACCTGCCCCTCTCATTCAGTCCTGCTCCGGCTCTCCTGGCCCTGGGTGGACACTACTCATCTTCCAAGGCAGAGGTCAGAATCCCCTTGTCAGTCAGGTGAGACTTAAGTGTGTTGAAGATGTGGAGCTGCTGGTCTGGCCGCAGTGTCAGAAACTGCTGGATCAGTTTGCTCGGGTTTGGGCCCCTACAACAGAACATGAAGAATTACTGAGCAGGGGCAGTCACTTTGCTGGCCCAGTTATCCAAGTGGAACTCTGATCTATAAATTCACTATTAGTAGAGGGGAGGGACCTCAGACAATCCATAAACATTAACAACTAAAAACCACATTCAAGCTTAGGATGGATTTTACTGAACTTAAGAGACTAATTTGAGGATATCATCATACTTAAAAAATCCAGTCAGGCATGGTGGCACACACCTTTAATCTCAGCACTCAGGAGGCAGAGGAAGGTGGACCTCCGAGTCTGAGGCCAGCCTGGTCTATAGAGAGAACAGCCAGGGCTACACAGAGAAACCCTGTCTTGAGAAAAACAAAAAACAAAAGAAGAAATCCACTCATCTGGTTTGGGTGGAGGGAACCATACCTGATAAAGCTGGCAATGTACACATTGACAAAGGTAGCCATCAGGTACTGGCAGTCAAAGCGATCCATGATGCCTCCGTGACCAGGAATGGTATTGGCAAAGTCCTGTTGGAGGCAGAGAAAAGAAGGGTGAGCCTGGCCTCACAACAACCAAACCGCAGACTAACAGATCCACCCCATAACCAGAGCCCTGCTGGGTAGAAAAGGTGATGGAAAGAGGTATAGAATCAAATGCTAGGCAGTCACAGACTACAATTATAAATTACAAAATGATCTTTTGTTGAAAGAAACTAACAAACTAAAAGCTGGCTTTTACTTTCGCTTACTGACCCCCAAGTCCAGCACATGGGTCAAGAAGAGCAGACATTAAGTGCCAAGGTGCATAAGCTGGTATGGTGGAGGGGTAAATGCTGAAGGAGCAGGGCAGAGACAGGAACGTGGATGGGCAACAGGAAGTGAGGGGTGAGGGATAGAGGGGAGCATTTCCCTACTTTGATTTTAAAGGCTCGTTTGAATCCACTTGCGAAGAATCCTCCAAATGGACCGATGAGAGAGGCAAAGGTGGAGAGAGCGATGCTGTGGATCTGGAAAGGGTACATCCTCACTGTTTTCTGAAGAGAATAAGTGAAATTCAAGTCAAGCAATGGGCAAGTCTGGCTTTTTACAATTAATGGAACAAGTTAATAAAACTAGTTCTCTCTTTTTCAATTAATCAGAAGACTGAAGGGCTGGAGAGATGGTTCAGTGGTTAAGAGCACCTGCTGTTTCTGCAAGAACCTGGGTTCAGTTTCTAGAACACATGGTGGCCCTACAACCACCCATAACTCGTTCAAGGAGATCTGTTTTATTTTTAAACTAAATCTCAATCTTACGATTTTATCAATAAAGACTCTGGAGTCAGATGCTGGGATGAAAATCTGCTAGCTCAGAGAAGTCGAGGAGCAACCAACCAACTGACCCTCCTCTTTAGCCAACTTCAAAAAAGAGATCTTCTCTTCCACAGTCTTAAACTAAAAAGGCTGCCAAACTCAAAATCCTTCTCTACTGCTCCCTGTGTGTTTCTCTATTCGTTTTCCTGACTCTCTCTTACTCTCTATGACTACTTCCTGTCAACTAGTTGCTGGCTCAGCCTCTTGACTCAATGTTGATTTTATTTAATTAACATAATCTCAGGGTTCATGGTGTGATCAAAAATTCCACAACAGATCTCTCACCCTCTTCTGGCCTCCACTGGCACTGCACACACATACAGCCCTAAAAGCAAAACACTCATACATATTAAAAGAAATGAACCTAGAAAAAAAAAAAAAGATTGATCCTTGTTTTTAGTTAAAGTCTCTAACATATAGCCCAATGGTAGACAGTAAGATATTCTGGCCTGGAGTAGTGGTACATGCCTATAATCCCAGCACTGGGAAGGCAGAAGCAGTAGGATAAGGAGTTTAAAGGTACCATTAGCTACAGAGAGTTTAGGGCCAGTCTATACTACATAAGAACTTGTCTCAAACAAACAAACAAACAAACAAACAAACAAAAGAAGTAATCAACTTCCTATGCTGTTTTGCAGGCAATATGAAGAAATCCAGCCTTAGCCTTACAGAGAATATATTTTTAAAAAAGTATGTATTTCAGCAGTCTTCTCAGAGAATTGTGACAGGCACTCTTGATCTTTTCACCAGAACTTGGCAGGCATAGTTCCTTAAAGCTTAGGGGCAGGCTGAGGAGATGCTCACCAGTTAAAGTACTTGCCCTACAAACAAGAGGACCAGAGTTCAGAGCCCCAGAACTCATGGAAATGTTGGGTGTGTATGGCAGCCAGCTGTAACTCCAGACTCTGAAGAAGATCCCAGAGTAAGCTGGCTAGCAAGAAGGCATAGTGCTAAGTTCATGATTTACTCAAGAAGCCCTGCCTCAAAAGAATAAGGTAGAAGAGCAATTGAGAAAGATTTCTGTCATCAACCTTAGGCCTCCACACACATATGTATGTATACAGACACCTAAAAATATACATACATTCATGCAACCACACACACATGAAGAGAAGAAAAATAGCTGAGAGCCAGGTGGTGGCATATACCTACAATCCCAGCACTCACAAGGAGGCAGAAGGATTCCAAGTTCATAATGAGATCCTGCCTCAAAAAACAAAAGCCAAAAAAAAAGTTAGGTACAGTGTGGAATCTGAAGTCTTCCTAATGAATTTTTTGTGCTTCTTCACATAAATCCATTGGTCTACAATGTACTGCAGAGGGATCTTTTACCCAGACATGACTGTGAACACCATACACCGATCATCTAAGAAACACCAGGTCACTGTTATGCAAATGTGGGCACATTCTGTTATGTGAGGTCAGACAGCTTTGAAATGCCAGAAAGCCACCATGTTCACAATGACAGGTGCATGTTTTCAAAATTCTCATTTTCACCTGAAATGTGGATTTTTATCATTGGTAACAACTACTATCAGTCATTTTCTTTGAAGTGACAGGCTTACTTCATTCTTCTCAAGAAAAATGTCCCATTATACCCAAGTCTTTTCAAATAAAAATTCTATACCAAGAACTGAGCAGCTAGTTGAGCTCACAACTTACACAACTGTACATCTTTCTTTCCTTGGGACACACTATGCTTCAGTATTTGGCAGAAATCCTTTCTGTGTATTTTCCATTTCAGTACAGAGAATATTAAAATGGTGTCGAGGATCGGAAATATTTTAATGAAGTTACTAATTTTAGAATCATCAAGGGCATACACAAGAGCAACTGTCTTATCTACATTTGCCAGGAAGGTATAGCATGAAGCAAGCAATCAGGAGCTAGTCCAGGCAGGGCTATAGTTTTAACTCATAGCCAAGTGTCACAAATTTTCACCACTAATTCTGTATCATCAGAAGATGTCAACCCAGAAGAAAGAGGTGCACATTATTTAGAAAGCAGCCAGGACTTCACAGACCCCTTTAAAGAGATTTCAGGGTCCTCTAGGAACCCACACAATAGGAGAACCACTCCTCTAAGTGACATGAAGTTGGGGAAAGGTTTCCTCTATCCCGATCCTGACCCAGAGCTCAGAGCTCTGGGAGGAGGGGAAGCTAGTATCTCTGGAGGGAACCCTTCCCTGCAGCCACCCAGTAGGTAAGTGGCACATACCCAGCCAACTATCGACTGAACCACTCCAGGGATGTTGTACTCCTGCAGGCGGAAGAGGTCAGATGGCTCACAGTCCACCATGAAGCTGTTGGTGTCATTGTTGTATTCCACAGGACAGACGAAGCATCTGTACCCAGACATCACATAGGAGAGCTAGGGATGGAGAGCAGAGGGGCAAGCAGGAACATCAGTGGTAGATAGCCAGCCTGAATGGCCAGCACCTGATTGGGCCATGGTTCTCAAAGTTCCTCCCACCTTGCTCACTGGATGCCATGGGCTCAAAGAAAGGCTTGTGTTTTATTACATGTAAATTTTACCTGAATTGTTAAGCAAAAAGGTTCATATGTCTCACTGGTGACTCACACATATATGTCCAAACACAAACCATGAAAAAAAAACCCAGGAATGATCTGAGCAAAGAGCTATAATTCTTCCCATCTATGGAGTCCTGCCCCATTGTGCTAAGAATCTCTAAAGTCAGTGCTACATAGAAGCCATGGTGGGGGTGTGGTGGGGAAGGTACAGTGACAGCCAGCCAACACTAGGAAAGGGAAGGACTGAGAATCAGCAGCAGGGAATGATGTCTTCAAAGGGCTAGAAGATTGCACTCCTGGACAAGCCATATGCAGAAGAAAACCTTGAGAGGAAGCAACACTTCGTTCCTCACCCCTTAATCCAAGCTGCCAGTCGCCACCCCAGTCTTAGTTTACTACTGGTGCCTGGGCATAAGATGACATATAAGGTGTGCATGGGCTCTACACAACTACCTGAAAACTGGAAGCTGCCATGCCAGTTACAAAACAGGTTCTTTTGAGCAAGGTCAGCACTGGGCAGGAAAGAATCTCTGGTTTGGGAAGACATATTCTCTACTCCTGCACAGGCCTCTGAAGACAGTGCCAGGCCCTGTCCCCTCCCCATCCAGACAGTAGTTATCACCTACCAGAAGGCCAAACACCACAGTGGCAAAGAAGCCCCCAATGAAGCCTTCCCAGGTCTTCTTTGGAGACAGCTGCAGACAGAAACACACTGTCAGCAAAGGATAAGTCTGTAACTTCAGTTTGGTGCTTGGTTACTTAGGAAAAGTATTTCCAGCCAGGTGTGATGGCACAAACCTTTAATCACAGGTCTAAGGAGGCAGAGGCAGGAGGATCTCTTTGAAGCCAGCCTGGTCTACACAGTGAGTTCTAGACCATCTCAAAACCATACAACGAGAAGTATTTCTACATAAAATCCCTCTTCAATTAATCATATCACTTTCAAAATTCTCCCCAAAAATGTTTTTTCTTGTTTCCTATCCTATGTTCTTCAGATTAGTTTTCTTTCTAGTCCATTAGTGACTTACATATTTATTGTATTATAAAAATATACATTAATAATAATAATCAAATACCAGAGCCCCAAAAGTATGTCTACATAAAAATATTTTATTTGGTAGGTTTCTGGAAATAAGTATTTGCCTATGTCTCTTTGAGCTTTTTTTCTCTCTTACATATTCCCGGAGTGACAAAAGACAGGACTAGAATAGATACACACCAACAAGATTTTTCTTCTCTAGTCCACTAACAAGCCATACAGAAAGCATTACCACCAACAGGGACAACCCATATCAAGGTGATCCACTTACCTTAATGAGTGGGGTCCGACCAAAGAAAAAGCCAAACATATAGGCCATAATATCATTACAGATGACACATGAAATGGGAACAATGAACCTAGAAAAAAATCCGAGAGAGGAGTAACTCTACCAAGATGATCTCAGAAGTCTACCAAAGAATGTCAGAAATAATTCAGTACCAAAATAACTCATGGTGTATTTGTAACTCTTTAAGGTTTAAGTAGAGAAGAAAAAAAATAAATATGGGAAGAGGAAAGGAATGAGTGAAGTGGGAGGGAAGTAAGAGAGGGCAATAAGGGGTGACTAATGAAAATATATTGTATACACATATGAAAACATAATAAAATACATTACTATGTTTAGTTGATTATCTATAAATACAAATTTAAAAAGAAAGTCAGGTATGGTTGTACAAGCCTCTAACACCACCTGGAAAGGATAAAAAAGGATTGCTCTAAGTTCAAGGCTGGCTTAGGCTACACACAGACACCATCTCTAAAAAAGGCAGTGGAAGAACACACACCAAAATGCTGTATGTAGAGCCTGGCACATGACTGGTATTCAGATGTTCACTGAATGACTGAACAAATGAAGACAGCATTTTATAAATGCCATTCTAATCTTTTTCATTACAAAGCAGTACATGAGCAAGATAATAAACTGCTCAAGGTGGGGCATTGCTTATTTCCCCACCCTTTATACTACTCCCCAAAACAGCAACCTAAAATCTTTTTAAGTAATACACATCATATACGTCATACTTAAATTTCCCATGTTAATTACTAGCACTAATATTCTCTATGTGTTTGAATGAGAATGGCCCCCACAGGCCCATTTATGTTACTGCTTGGTCACCAGTTGGTGGAACTATTTGGGAAGGATTAGGTGTAGCCTTGGTGGAAGAGGTGTGTCACTGGAAGCAGTCTGAGGCTTCAAAAGCCTAAGTGCCCCCCTTCTGTGTGTGTGTGTCCCCATCTGTGTCTCTATCTTTCTGTCATGGACTCTCCCCAAATACAATGTTTTCTTTCATGTTTTGGTCATGGTAACGGAAAAGCAACTAAGACCAACAAAAACCCAGGGAGTGGGCTATTGCTTCAACAGGCCTGTCCACACTGTTTGTGGAGGAATATGGAACTTTGGGACTTTGGACTAGGAAAGTAGGTGAATGCTGTAACAGGGCTAACTTGGCAGTCCTAATAGGAGCTTAGTAGCGCTGAGTGGACTGTGGATGCTCAGCTCAAGAGGTTTCAGAGAACAGTATTAGCAACTGAGCTTGAGACCATTCTTGTGATAGTTTCACAAAGAATGTGGCTACTTTTGTCCCATCCTAAGAATTTGCCAGAGGCTAAATTGAGGAGTTTTGGACTAATTTTGTTGGCAGAGGAGACTTCGATGGACAGCCTAATGTTGGCTCTGCTGTGGTTACTAGTGATCACTCTTATGCAGATGTTCGATGGAAAGGAGAAGTGGGGTAAAAAGAAATGGAAAATGTTCAGTTTGAGGAGAAAAAGAACCAAGAAATTTAATGTTGGAGGCAAGGTTTGTGCTGACAGAGATGAGGAGATAAGGATAAAGTGAGTGCTGCCCTAAAGGCAAGACATCACCCAGCTAAACCTACAACTTGTGAAAAGTTTTGCCTAAGGAATTACCTGTTCCTTAGAGCAACAACAATCAAAGCCTATGCAAATGATATTCAAGGAGGAGGTCAGGTTCCGTCCTCAGCATCAATCAAGTGATTCTGGCTTTATTCATGAAAGATACAGAAGCAAAAGGGTTTTGGAATCTTCTCCCTAGGTTAAGGAAAGCTACTGAGGACAGACATGTGGCAGAAGAGTCCCTGAATAGAGGCCCATAATAGCCTCCGTTGTGTGAAACTGTCAAAGTGAGGTGTGGATTGTACTGTAGACCCCAGAATGTTGGAGGTACCAGAGCTATGGGGTACCAGCCAAGGAGAGCTGCATACAATAAGTGGAACAAGCCCAAGAAAAGAAGTATGCTGTAGTCAGCAACACAGGGAGGAGACATCTCCACCTTTGACATGCGACATGGAGCTACAGGATTTGTAGTTTGCCATGCTGGGTTTGGTCTTGCCTTTGGTCCAGTATTTCCTCACTATACCCCATTTCCTCCCTTGGAATGGTAATACAACAGTTGTGCCATTGTATGCTGAAAGTATATAATTTGTTTTTTTTTTTATTTTACAGGGCATTACAATTAAGAAATTGCCTTAAATCTCAGAGATTTTGTACTGTGAAGCTATTGAGTCTGAAAGATTATGAAGACTTCTGAAGTTCAAATAAGTACATTTTACATAAAAATATGGTCACAAGCCTGCAGGCGCTAAGGAGTGGACTGTGGTGGTCTGACTGAGAATGACCCCCATAGGCTCACAGATTTGAACACTTGATTGTCATTGGTAGAACTATTCCAGAAGGATTGGGGGTGTGACCTTGTTGGAGGAGCATATCACTGGGGGCAGGCTTTGAGGTTTCAAAAAGACTTGCCATTTCAAATTAGCACTCTCTCGCACTCTCTCTCACTCTCTCTGCTTCCTGGTTATAACAAGTTCAGGGTTCTTCCTTGCTCCTCCCCTGCTGATATGTCCTTCCCAACAAAACTGGTCCAGTCTGTCCCTCACCTCACTCTGGTACTGTTCTGAAATTCCTCTGTTACAGTTTAACATACTATATGGAAATTGTGGTATTTCCTGGCTTACTCTGAGGGAGTTGAAAGTGACGGGCTCTTCACCTCCCACAGCATTTCCTTCATCGAGGCTTCCGGCCATCTCTATTCTACACAACTATAATGAGGCCTTCATTAGAAATGCTAATATTAGTCACAAATGATCCTCATGGTATGCTTGGCCCTGAATTTAGCACTCTTAAGAAATACCTAACAAAAACCCAGACAGGGAAGGAGCTGGTGGGTGCCTCCCGGGGCCATTACACTTGTTTTTAATATAATACATAAAGCTAACACTTGCAGGCACTCTTCAGAGGTGAATACATTCTGAGATGAAGCTTGTGGGCTTGTCACCCACAGCATTTACCATCCCTCTCAGTACACCAGTTGTGTCCTGACCATCCCACTGAGGGCATCTAGCTTCTCCACTCAGCCTGTGACTAACAACAGACAAGTTCCCATGCCCTAAAATCAGATCACAGAGAAGCAGACTGTTCTTCTGACCCACTGCCAGATTCAATTCTCCAGCACATTATTTATTTTTCATCATAAAGGAAATCAGTTTCCCATCTCCTTCTCCCTCTGTATGATCTTCAGCGGGGTCAGGTAACTATCAATTCTTGACCTATCTGGTCCTGTTTCTTCTGCCACATGGGGAACCATCAGTTTTCAAAGCTCCCTGTAATTACTGACCTATCCAAGTGTGCATGCTGTGAAATACTCTTTCTGTACACTGTGAAGATGTGTCATTCTGATTGGTTTAATAAAAAGCCAGAACAGCTAATAGCTAGGCAAGATTTTCAGGGCGGAGAAAATGCCGAGAAGAAGAAAGTGGAGTGACAAGGCAGGCACGGAGGAAGCAGGAAAGCAGCATGGGCAGTACAGAGTAAAGGTAAGTAAGCCATGAGGCAGAAAGTAAATTGATAAAAATGGGTTAATTATTTAAGTTGTAAGAGCTGGAAACAGGCCTAAGCCATCAACCGAGCTTTCCATGTGGTTATTTGGGAGCTGGCTGATGGGAGAGAAAAATCCACCTCCATATGTATATTCATCACCTTGTTTATAAGTAGGAAATCATGGTTATCTAGCTTACATTATCAAGTCTGTTGCCATAGTTTTTGACCTTCGGTTCTTTAACTTTCAATCAACCTGTCAATCTAGATTAGTGCGTCTCGGAGTCCAGTTCTGAAAAACAGCATCTACCTCATCTGGGAATGGACTAGAAATTAAATCAGGTGCCACTCCAGATCTATGGGAATCAACTATACTTTGTAAACCAGCCCACAAAAAATTCTGATGTGCTCATCGTAGGAAGCTTAGAAACGGAGGCAGAGATCCTTAGCCTACCTGTGTGTGAGAACCCCCAACCTCACAGGAAAAAAAAATGTCCCAGTGTCACTACTTACCATATCATTCCTTCAAACAAGTTATGGATAACAAGATGTGATTGGGTTACGACAATAAGCAAGGTCACATGGGTCCAGCCAAACTGCAAGAGAAAGGAATGAACTCTACCTACCAAGTGTATTGCCAAAGCAGCTTCAAAGAACAGGAAGGAACAAATGGGAAACTACTGAGAACCAGGGGAAGACCTGCTTTAACACCTGACTCACTGGCAGGGAAAAGGACAGAACAAGTTTCTGGAGTAGCATAGTCCTTCCCAGTGACTTTCCCATCAAAGCAGGGACTAAGTCAGACACGGGTAAGGCATGCCTGAAATCTTAGCGCTTCAAAGGCAGGAGGATTGTAAATGTGGGACCAGTCTAAGTTACATAGTCATACTCAATCAAGCAATAACAGAAACCAGCAGGGTCTGCCTCCTACTAGTGAATGAGTCCTTCCCCGCTCTAGAGCCTGAGACATTTCATTTTCCACTCACAGAGACTGTCTCAGGCCAAGGCAGGAATGACCAGCACCAACAATGAATGAGATAGAGGCTCTACATTAGTGCCTCTACGGCTGCAGCATGGCCCTCCCTGGAACCTATCTGCAGAGGAAAGACCTCTGAGGGTGTAAGCTGAGAGTCTGGTCTAGGTAGACTGCAGGACTCTTGTCTTCCTGCCCTAGGTTCTAGATGAATACAGAACAAGCCATATCAAGTTTTGATTTGTTACAGAAACATCAAAGGCCTAATGAGTTTCTACAGATCATCAGGCCAACAAACTCAGCTGGTTAGTTTCTGCAGATCTTCAAGTAAACCAAGAAATCAATTTCAATCTTTCCCTCGCACACACATAAAATGCACATTCATACCCTCTCCTCCCACACACACTGTCCTTACCATGTAGAACTGCAGTCGGTAATGCTTCTTAACTAGACTCAGTACAAACATGCAGAACCCTAGTTGGAGACAGGAAAGAGGATAAAATGACTCACACTGCATTTCTTTCTCTTTTTCTTTAGCTGAGTTAAGTGGTTTATTGACTAACTTACTTGTAACAATTAAGCAGTACAGAGATTTCAAAGCCCACAGGGAAAATTAGCTTACAGCCAATGTAATCAAAGCTGTCAGCTTGCTTCCTAGCATGGTCAGTTGATATCACAAAATTTTAACCAACTTGCCGGGCGGTGGTGGCACAGGCCTTTAATCCCAGCACTCGGGAGGCAGAGGGGCAGATCTCTGTGAGTTTGAGACCAGCCTGTTCTACAAGAGCTAGTTCCAAGACAGGCTCCAAAGCCACAGAGAAACCCTGTCTCGAAAAACCAAAAAAAAAAAAAAAAATTTAACCAACTCATACAAATGAAACAGAGGAACACAATGCCCAGAGGAGAACTGGGGAAGCACACGATACATACCTGTGAGATACAGGGTAAAGGAAATGAACCGGTGGTATTTACTGAGAATTCGCAAGGGCTCCTCTCTTTGGACCAGAGTGAAGAAGTAATCCGTCACTGTCTCACCATAGAAGAAGTAGTTTACACACAGAAGAAAGTACCTGGAAATGATGAGAAGGCAGTGCCAGGGAACTGAGGGCAGCCCTCCTCCATGAGCTGTCAGAAAGCCCCGAATAGAGAACAGCCCACCACCTTGAGAGCTGATCTAGAAAATTATGGCACATTTTATTTTACTTTATTACAAACCTGGAAGTCTGTTTTCCCCCTTTTGGGGTGTTCCCACACCCAATCTTGGGACCCTCCAAAGTGTGCCTTGGCCCACCTCCCTAGGGTCACTCCCACTATTCGCACTCTCCAAAGTGTCTGTCAAAAGTGGTTCACTTGGCCTTGTCACTGTCTGTTCTGCTTTATCTCTTCCCTGCTTGGAACACCCCTTCATCTATGCATTGTTTTCATTCGTTGTTCCAACACACCATTTAAGTAGATGATAGATAGACAGACAGACAGACAGACAGACAGACAGACACACAGAGGATGGATAGAGGATAGGTGGATGATGGATGGATGGATGGATGGATGGATGGATGGATGGATGGATGGATGGATGGATGGATGGACGGACAGATAGATAGGTAGATAGATGAGGCATAATCTGATATCCATTGTCACATCATATTTTCTATAGCAAGCAGTAGCTAATGACTTCATTAGGCAACTGGGCTCCGTCTCAGGACATATCCTCCTTTGGAAGCCTGGCTGTGACCCAGATCCTTCACCTAGCATTAACTATGCATTTGTTTGCATCCTCTCTTCAACTGGAGGAACAAGAGGGGGAAGCTTCTGGGTATGGGATCATGCTGCATCAGCCCAAGCCCTTAACAGAAGAAACTGAAGAGCTTCTCTTTCCCATCTCTGAATTATGAAAAACCCCACACTGGGTTTATTTTCCATTGTGCGGAAAAATCTTCTTTGCAAAGTGACCATAGCAAGGGTCAGGTCTCCTGAGTATGTAACAAAATTCAAAACACAGCTGTCTAACTGCAGAACAGCCACAAAGAGAACATCTGCTGGGCCAGAGAGCAATCCCAAGGGCAGGTGGAGGCTGAAAGTCAGCTTGTACTGTTGAGTGATGTGGTACACATGGAAGAGTGTACCCACAGCTGAGCAAGTCAACTTCCTTGGTCATCACCACGTTTCTCACGCACAAACAGTACCATCAGTCCATTAGGTCACAAAGCAGTTAGCATAGTCAATGAGTCTTCCCAGCTCTGCTAGAATAGCACCACCTGAGAACAGGGGAGCCAGCGCAGGTGGGTCGGGAAGGGGCTCAGAAATCATATGTGCTACAGTTCTTTATTTAGCTTTTGCTGTTAGGCAGCCAAGCCTCTTTAGGAGAAGAAGAAAAAACAGTCTCTGAAGGAGCTCAGATCATAACCATGCTGGCACCCTGAGTGCCTTAGAGGAAGAAGGGTTCCAACAGATGAAGCCTCAATGATCCGTTGTACTGACAAGGAAATCAAGTTCCAGAGATAGCAACACTGACACCAGAACCTGCCAGCTCCCAATGAGTCCAGTGAGGTGCTGGGTTGCACCATAAAACTACGCTGATCTCAGGTGGGAATGCAAAATGCCACCCCTGGCTGCAGGAACCTAAGGAATTCTACTACTGAGGTAGACTCAGGCCCAGACACATCTGTTTCTTCTAGGGAAGACACCAGCTATTGAAGACTCCTCAAAGACAGCCATACAATCCAGCCTATGAAAGACACAGGCTCAAAGATACCGTGCAAGTCTGTGGCAACGGCTGTCTCCATCATCACTCTGTAAGTACCTACCACAAATCACATCACCCCATGGACCAAGAGAGCTTACCAGCTGAGGGTCCTGAACCAGGGCAGGTCGTAGGAGTGGTATACATTGTAGCCAATGGTGATTATCTCATGGAAACACTTAATCTGAACACACATCACCTGAAAAACAGAAAAGGGAGAGCTCTTCCTAGGGTCTTCACAGGCCTTCAGCACAGTCATGGCACTTAAGAGATGTTTCCATCTTATTCTGATTCTGCTTTCCCCCCTTTTCTCTCAGACCACCCCAGGGTAATACAGACCTCTACTTCACAATTTCTCATAGTAAAATGCACAGTCCTAGTGTCCTCATTAACCTTTTATTCTAGAACCTTCCAGGACTCAGTCAATCCTCTTCCCACTTTGACCTTGAATATATACATTAGGGGCCTCCACTGCTTTGCTCTGCATCCAGCTGTCATCATCTAGAACTGTCTGTAATGGTTGTGTTGGTTACATTTTGTCCACCTGACACAAACTAGCGACATCTGAGAAGAGCAAAGCTCAACTGAGAAAAATGCCTCTACTAGACTGGCCTGTAGGCAAGCCTGTGCAGCATTTTCCTGAGTGATGATTGATGTGGAAGGCCCAGTCCACTGTAGGCAGGTGATCCTGGGATGTATAAAAAAGCAGACTGAGCAAGTAACGGGGAGCAAGCCACCAAGCAGTGTACCTCATCGTCTCTGCTTTAGCTCCTACCTCCAGTTTCCTGCCCTGGCTTCCTTCATGATAGACTGTGATCAGGACATGTAAACCCTTTCCTCTCCAAGTTGCTTTTGATCATGGTGTTTATCATAGCAACAGAAAGTCAAACTAAAACAGGCAGGAAGAGTGAACTCCTGTGGACTGCAACTTCTTAATGAAAGTTCTGAGTCTGTGAGTAAAGCCCCAGGAAAACAAGAAACAAAACCAGAATCTCACACAAACCAGTAGCCGGGATCCTTCATGCCAGTGACCCTACAGCCGGCACACTAGAAATGGGAGGCTACAGAGCTCTAAGACAGAAGCTTCTGAAAAACTAGGGGCTCCGAGCATTCCCAAAACCAACCCAACACAAAGCACTATTGATAGCAGGCACTGCAGATGGCCAACCCCACAGGTAAAGCTGGATGCAGCACTACCATGGCTTGTCAATGGTACTTACAATCATCATCAAAACCATTGGTCCCAGGTAAATGATAATGAAGAAAAATGCAATCATGGCCAAAGTCAGGATGCCTCTCACCCACCAGTTCTTCCATCTAGGCGAGAGAGAAAGACCCGTCAGGAGCCCAGGGAGAACCATAACACAAGCCTAAAGGGAGTGAGACTGGAGGGCCCTGCAGGTAGTAATCCTCTCAGAGCAACTCTGTCACCTCAGCAGAGGCAGGACCTCGGCACCACTGTCAGCTCACAGCCAAACTCAGCAGGTGCAGATGCCACACTAGCACATACCTCAAAGTCTGAGGATAGTGTGGGGAGAGCCAGCGGATAAGACAGTGTCCTTTGCTCCTGTACTACATGGATGGCTTCCATGGTTATTTCTAGGGCTAAAATCATTTTTTTCCTACAGTTGGCTTCTACATGGCAATGATAACAGTTGTCTTAGACAAAGAGAGTACCAACTATCACAAACATGCAACAGGCATATCTATAAGAACTTTATGCATTAACCCACCCAACCCTCAACAGAAAAGTCTAATATTTCAACTGGCATTTTTAAATCAGCATATAATATTTGTACATATTATGCTTAGAAATGGAAACAGGGGGCTGGAGAGATGGCTCAGAGGTTAAGAGCACTGGCTGCTCTTGCAGAAGTTCTGAGTTGAATTCCCAGCAACCACATGGTGGCTCACACCATCTGTAATGAGATCTGGTGCCCTCTTCTGGCATGCAGGTAGAACACTATATACAAATAAATTGGAAAAAAAAAAAAAGGAAACATCCTGCAGCAAGCTAATGGTAAGCTGGGCTTTAAACCCAGGATCCATGACGCCCTTACCCACAGAAGGTACACAAACACTTTCAGAGAATGCTCTGGAGTCTTACGATTTATGATTTTCATACACACACACAGCTAGTGTTTAGGGGACTGGTTTTCTTGAGTCAAGAGTTTTACCCCTGATTCACTTAAGCTGAGACACTTCTTAGTTCTCCCTGGAGAACTGAAAGAAATGTTCACAGCGGATATATGTGAAGAGAAAATAATCTTGAACCAGAAACCCTAAAAACCTCAGCCTTTCATGCAATTGGCTCAGTGCACCACTACGTCGGTTACCTTGAAGACAAGTTGGAAAGGGCCCTGTTAAGGACCTCTGGGGTGTCATCTATGGAGGCTGGTGGGGGAGCTGCTTCTGCTCGGCTCTCACTGTCTGATGCAGTCTCTCCATCTATCTTTGCTTCTGACTCCGATTCCTACATGGCAAAAACAGAAGAGCAAAGGTCAAAAATGCTGGGTTAACTACTAAGAACTGAGTGTTATCATGGAAGATCCACAGGAAAAGAGCTCAAAGAGCACCTGGCACAGTGAGGTGACAGAGCAGATGGCACGCAGTAATCCTGACAGTGTTCTGACATGAGAAGAGGCATCTGTGCCATGCACACCATGGGGGAGGGGGCATGAGAAGACAGACATGGCTCACTTGTATCTGGAGAGTGCAAAAAGGAGGAGGCTGTGACTAACTTCCTGAGGGTCTGCCCGTGAGCCTGCCATTATCTAAGTATCCCACAGCTATCCACTTCTGAAAGCCCCTCTCCACCAGCACTTGAACCTAAGAGTGCAGCCTCTACTGTGTCATGGCATGCTGTGGACTCTCATAAGTTCCAGAGTGGCCAGAGGCACTGTCCAGGCTCTCAGAAGAAGCCAAATTTGTGGCTTCTTGCCCCCAGAGACTAGTAAGTACCGCCATGCCTCAAAGCCCAGGAGACTTCTGGCCCTCACAAGAATACACTGTGAAAGCTGCCACAACCAGAGTAAAGCCCCACGTTCTGGTCCATTCAAGTCAATGCTCTCGCCAGAGCCGGCGCCTCCCTCTGCCTCACACGCGAGGCTGGCCATCAGCAAGCTCTCTGCAATGGAACTCGCAGCGCAGCGCTGCCATTCAGGATTATCCTCTGGGAAACACCTGCAGAACTGACCTTGTCCCCTGCCTGAGAGGGAGGAACAAAAGCACACCAGCCACAAACTCTATCCCAGTACCAAGCAATAGACTATTCTGGTCCTACAAACCATCTTGTTTCCCAGATCTTTTCTTTCTTGGGAGCAATTGGACCAGGTGCTGTGAGAAGAGGTGGGGGGATCAGATCCCTTAGAACTGAACAACAGCACCTCTTAGCAATTTGTGGACTGTCCCCAACCCAACAAAGTGTAAGGTTCAGAGCAGAACTGGGAGGAAAGGAGACACAGTCAGCCCTGTCTACAAACAAGAAACGGGCTCTGGGAAGCCCGTTTGGCCAATATCCCATAGTAACCTAACCCACCTCTTCTAACTTCAACATGCTCACCCCACTATATTTTCTTTCAGTCTGGAATTCATTTTATTCTTCACCAGGAAATTAAAAAAAAACTAAAAATGACAGACATTTTATTAAATCTTCAAAACCTTGTAAAACATGACACAGAAACCATCACTTTTTTAAAGTTAAATAAATTCTACTCTCTCCCATACATAATTTCATGATTATTGACCAGTGTTATATCTTTTGTGAAATGTTTGTCAAGCTATTGGTAAGCTTTTTCTTCTGAGCTTTCTGTGTTATTAGTTTGTAGAATGTTTTAAATGTACTCTTTTTATTTAAGACTCTGCCACAGACATGCTCCCTCCCTCCCTCAGCCTCGTGTTCTCTTCACCTTCCCTCTCAATGCTGCTCACAGCGAGGCTTCTTTTATAAAACTGTTTCCCGGGCAACTTCGAAACATTGAACCATGACATCTTGTTCTCATTTCCTCGTGCCTGGTCCACAGTAAAATGCCTGCTAATGGGTAGGGGAGGAAAAGGAGGGGGATTAAATCCAGGTGTGACAGAGAGACCCAGCCACTGCCCTAAGAAAGACAGTTACAGCTAAGCCGGTTACAATTCTGATCAGCCCTGACATGAGGTCCTTGGCTAGCATGGACTGTTGACATTAAGAGACAGCTGCTGGCTCTGGTAAAGGACCTATGGACACAGTGAGGAGAAGCCACAGCTTGTCACCACTGACCCAGATGGCTCTGAGTCCTTTGATATTTCCATTTTATGAAAGGGGCTCAGGAGAGGTCCTCCTCATCCTTGGGGGTTCCTTTTTTGTATGCTGTTTTGCTTTATTTTACAGCCTGGAGATTAAACCAGGGCCTTGCGCATGCTAGGCAGGCACAGCACACTACCTACCACTGACCTATAGCCTCCGGTCTAGCATAGGTGTTCCCTGGAGAGAGAAGCAAATTCCACCAGGATGATGTTCTAGTCCACTGTCACAGAGACACACTAACACTCCATTACTGGTCCTCTCAGAGGACGCGAAGTCAGTTTCCACTCTTTAACATTTACACTCCCACAGCACTGGCAACCGACTAGGTAAGGAGGACAAGATAACAATGCCATGTGGTGTTATCTAGTTCTGATTCCTGGACTTCAGGCTTCCAAATATGAGCACCCCCACCCCGTAAGCCACTCACTGACATACTCTAGGAGCATCTAGAAGCCCCAGGAACTGAGCCAAGCACCAGAGAAAGCCCAGCACAAGGTTATTTTTAGCTTATCTATCCTGTTGTCAAGGAGACTCACGAAAGGCAGAAAAGGACAAAAACAGAGGTAGAAGCTGGGGAAGCAGGGGGAGGATGCTAAGAGCCTCCCTGGGAAGCAGGGGGAGGATGCTAAGAGCCTCCCTGGTCAGGCAGAGCAGCACCCACCTGCCTGCAATCCTGTGATCTCACTCAGCCCAGGAGGATGAGGCAGGGAGTCTGCTCTGAGACTGAGGACTGCCTGGGCCTACAGGGAACTTCAAGTCAGTCAAGGATACAGAGTAAAACTGTCTCAAAAACAGAATAAGTCTCCATGGGCCTTTTATGAACCTCAAGCCTGATACTACACCTTCCCAAACCTGATTCTACTTCCCCTTAAAAGAAGAAGAGGTGTTCTGAAATACAAGTCAGTAAAAGGAGATAAAGAAGTATCGCAAAGTTCTTCAACTGTGTTACTCCCAAGACCCCTGGGTGACTAGGATGAGGGACTAAGAATGGAGTAGGTCTAGAAGGAACAAGCCTGCAGGAAGGGAACTCCCTAGGTCTCACCTGCCTCCAATGAGCAACCTCAGGATCTCTCTGAAAACACCTTGGAGCCCCACTTAGGAGTACTTGCTAGACAAAAGGCCAACAACCATTCCTGACACCATGCTCCTATGCAACAACTGGGAGCCCTGAAGCTGACACCTCTCCAGCTACTCACACTCACACCCAGGCATGGAGCTCAGGACCAAGTTCACCAAGGGAAAAGAAACTTGTAAGAGCCTAGAGCCTGCAGGTTTTCTGGCCTCTCCTCAACCCAAAGGCAAAGGCCTCCCACTCAGGAAAGCAGCTGCTCATGTGGACACAAAGGAAGTAGAGTACTCACAGCAGCTTCCCCAGTGGGCAGAAGGCAGGGACCTGGAGCCAAATCCTGGCCCAGAATAAAAGCAGCACATTTGAGAGTGAGGGCGGGAGGGCTGGCTGCTCACAGCACTCACAGCTGCCTCTTACTCCAGCTCCAAGACCTCTGATGCCCTCTTCTGGCCTCACCAGGAACCAACACACATGTAGCACACACATGAAAATTTTAACATTTTGGGTTGGTTGTTTTTGTTTTGTTTAAATCAGATGTGGAGCCAGGAAGATGGCTTAGTGGGTAAAGACAGTTACTGTCAAGCTGATGACCTGAGTTCAATCTCAAGGTGGGAGGAGAGAATCGACTTCCATAAAAGTTGTCCTCTGGATTCCACATGTGCCCCCATCCCCTAATGAGTAAATAAATATAATTTAAAAAACTAAAAACTCAGAAGTGCTGCGCTCCAGGTGATACCAAGAAAGACAGAAGCCCAGGAAAACCTTCCACAGGAGATGGCAGCTTCAGTCTGGGAAGCAAGGTTGGCTCATGTTCGTCACACTTAGCACGCATCTCCCTCTCTGGTCTTACAATAGGGGAAAGACTCCCTTACCTCACACGTTGCTGGAAGGGAGTCTGCTGTGGCTACCCTGTCAGTCTCTCCCGCGCCCACCTCTCAGTAACACGCCCAAAACACGCAGTTCAGAACCTTAAAAACCCAGCCAACCTGGACATCACACAAAGGAGGAAGGGTCGAGAGAAAAACATTGGGCTGGAGAACTAACAAATTATTTGAATGCAGCATTTGCCTGCAGGGTTTCCTTATTTCATATAAGCAGCCCACACACACACAAAATAAGATTCCTTAAGCCAGTGTGTAATCTCCAACACATGCAGGCTACCTGTTAAAGCAACAATACATGTTTGTGCTCACTCTCCACTGGGATGCACACAATACAGAAATGAGGGTCTCCTCCTCCACAGATTTGTTATTTTATTTTATACATATAAGTGTTTTGTTCTCTGCATGCATTATGTACATCATATGCATGCTTAATGCCCTTGGAGACCAGAAGAGGGTGTTGGATGTTGGGGACTGCAGACCCCAGACCCTGAATTTCCTGTAAACAACTTGTTTCCCTATGCTTGCAGCTGCTTTGAGCAAACAACTTGTTTTCCTGTATTTGCAGCTGCTCTGAGCACAAGACAGGGGAGTGGTTTCTGGTGGGCTTGCAGCTCGTCAAGGAGACCCTATATAATCTGCCTTGGAACACAATAAAGGGGCATTCTTGACTCAAGGGAGCATTCTTGGCGTTCCTGTTTCAAGGATGACCCGTGTCTTTGCATGTGACTGTATGTGTGTTTCAATCTCCAGCCCCTTGCCCGCCTCGCGAACCATAACGTAGCGCACAGAGCAGGCGTTGCACTACAGTTGGATTCTCTGGAAATGGAGTTAGAGATGGCTGTGAACCACCATGTGGGTGCTGAGAACTGAACCTGGTTTTTCTGGAAGAGCAGTGAACGCTCTTAACCACTGAGCCATTTTTCCAGACCCCGGGTCTCCCATCCATTTCTAAGAGCGGGGTGGTTTCATGGCACAAGCTTGCAGCCAGGCTGTCAGAGCCCCACGCAGGAGGCAGGGAACTTGGAAAGCAGGATATGTGACACCAATGCTCTTTGCTGTGTCACTTCCTAGATGAGATCCTGACAGCTGGGAGTCTAGTAACTAGGAGTCAGCGTCTCAGTAATGTGCTTGTGGGGTATCTGAGAGGACGGCTGACAGTGCTGTGGTCTGCTCAGGCCCACCAGGCTGTTTTTATCTGGTGCTGGGGCCTGAGCTCTCCTCAGAGTCCATGCAATGCTGTTTTCTGTCTGTCCATGAATTAATAACTCTTCAAATAAACTCCATGCCCCCAACAATCCATCTCAGTGTTCCTCTTGAACCCACATTCAAGACCTTATACTATTCTACTGAATATACAGCACCCTCACCAACTCCCAGCTCATATGAACAACACCTAGCCTGCCTCCATTGCTACTCGGTGCCTGGAACCCACTCCTGCCTCCCTCCTGGATGGGCACAGGTCAGTGTATGAGGAACAGGTTGCTCCCAGGGCCCCTCCTCCTTCCCAAGAGCCTTCCTTCCTTTCTACTCCCCAGAGCCCAGAGCAGAGCAGCCCCTCAGCCCCCACCCATCCTCCCACAGGCCCTGAGCCAGTCCCAGAGGAGTGGGGATGCTGATGTAAACAGGAAACAGCACCACTCTGCAAGGAAGTGAAAACCGCCCCTCTGGATTCACATAGACCCTTCAGGGAGAGGTGGCAGCACTCAGAGTGAGGACACAGGGAGAGAGCCAAGCAAAAAGACACTGCCATTGTTGGAGAAACTGTTACTCAAAAAGTGCCCCTGACCAGCCCCTCCAGACTCTTCACCCCCAGCCCAGGAGCACACAAGTCTCAGAACAGCACAGAAGTCTGGCTCCAACAGAAAGAAATGGCAGAAGGAAGCAGAGAGACAGTGGGTGAGCAAGGAAGCCCCGTGTCAGGGTCTGGATTTTGTTGTGGTGGACCCTCACTCAGCCCACAACAGCCTATGCTAACTCACGCCTGCTACTGCTTTCGAGGTAAAACCCCTGTTGTTGACTTACGCCCTATTTTCTTCTCATTCCCACTTAATTCTCAGGATTTCATGAAGGACTGCCTTGGACTCACAAAAGCAGCAACCTTTCGACGCTCCCCATGTGACATTCTGACCTTTTAGAAGAAGTGTGACTGGGGCCCAGGAAGACAGAAGTCCCTGTGGACTGGGGACCCAGGTAACTGGAACTCACTCATCCTATTCTACACCCTCCTTCTTTACCAGATACTAATTCTTTTTTGTATCCTGCTAAAAACTTCACATTTTACCCCAGTTTGTCTAAGAAGAACTAAAACCCTGGGCCCTGGGCAAGCAGAGCCGCTCCTCAGGCTCTCATCCTTTCGTCCCAGGAGACGCTCTCCTCTCTCTGGGTCCCAATCCGTAAGTTCACGCTGCTGGCTGTGCTCCCCAAGCTCTCCTCTCTCTGGGTCCCAATCCGTAAGTTCACGCTGCTGGCTGCTCCCCAAGCTCTCCTCTCTCTGGGTCCCAATCCGTAAGTTCACGACTGAAGTGACTCCACAACTCACAAACTGTCTTTTCACTGCTTTCTATGCAAACTGCAAGCCTCCTCCTGGAGCAAAGACTAGCCCTGCCATCTTAAAGGAGCCTTGGCCAGCTGCCAGCGCAATCAACTCCCCCACTTATGAGACAAGACCCTGGGAGAGAAAGTGCTAGACAGAGGGTGCTTAAGGAACGTCCGGATCCCCATGTCCTCGATGGGAAAGCCCAATAGGATTCCATCTGAGTTCTTACAGGACAAAAAGATGAACGCCTACATGTGTACTGTATGGGCAGCAGGGACAATTGTTAGGGAGAACAAAGAAATACTTCTAGCCCTTTTCAATACTAATCCCATTTGACAAGTTCATATGTCTGAAGAAAAGGTCAAAGACGAGTTTACTATGAGTTTGGACCTGTAGAAGCAAAGAGAACTTCCTCCCTGCCCTACACAGATCAACAGGAAAGGTGGAACATAGATTTTACCTCCAGAGGGAGGGGCAATCACAGGGCAGTGAACACTCATGACCCCAGGGAACAGAAGAACAGAAGCTTATTATCTACACTCTTCATGAGCACGCTGGCAATTCTGAGGGAAATAAGAGCTGATGCTAACTGACCAAGTCTATCCTGCATGGAGTCAAATCCTTCTTCCTGTGATGTGGTTCAGCAGCTCGCTACTGAGGAATCTGAGAAAAGAAAGTTATAACTGCAACTCTGCTGGAGGACTGAAGGATACAGCTGGCCATTCCAGAACATTAAAGAAAGCTCCTCTGGGCGTCAGGAGAGTTAGGAGTGACCACAGGAGAGAAGCACCAAAAGATGCTGGTTCTGAGACTTAGTTAAAAACACACTTTGGGGTATCATTTCTGAGCCCTAACAGAGACACGCCCACCACATGCCCTGCCTTCTAAAAGTCTCAATCAATACTGAGATCTACAGAAAGTACACTCGGCTTCTCGAGAAGAAAGTCATTACAGGCTCTCCTTACCAGCAACAGCACTCAGCGAAAACATCAAGGCAGGGAAGGGTGTGCAGATTCAGCTTTTAAAAACCTAATTGGCTGTAAACCATTTCACCAATCCAGGCAAAACTATTTAAAAGGGATAAGGGATGTTTGTAGAGGACGCAGCACTGATGACCATGTACCCCATCAGGGCTCCCGGAAAGCTACACTGGGCAGTGGCCATGCGCTTGCCTGGCCCACTGCTTACCCTCCTCCCTCTTCTCACCGCTTCCTCCCAGCCATCTAAGCTGGCTCAACAATACACAACTTCTAAAAGGTCATCCAATTAATGCACTTTCTTCCCTACTCCACAGAAAACCTTAGGAAAAAGCAGTCCCTGGCTGCACCATTCCTCAGACCACAGCAAGCCAACTTCATCTAAGCCCGGTCCACTAAGCAGCTCCCTCATCAACAGAACCATCACTGAACCCTCTGAATGCTCCATCCTCAGCTCAGCAGCTTCTAATATTGCTATTAAAAAGAAGAAAGAAAAAAAATTCTGGCTTCCAAGCAGCACAGTCTCCTGGTTTGCCATCTGCCTCTCTGGCCAGGCTATCTCAGCCAGCCTTTTCTTCAGCAGTTCTTCTTTCTCAGCTTGTCCCTTAATTTGGGGGTCCCTTGGGGAGTTGTTCTATCTCTGGACATACTCTAAGTAATCTCACTCAAATCAGGCCTCCACTGTCCTTCTCCTTTGGCGGGGGGTTATGGTAGTGGGGGGGGGGGTTACTGGAGACCAAACCCAGGGCTTTGTACATGCTAGGCAAGCTGTCTATACCACTAAGCTATATTCCAGGCATTTATGTCCAAATGCCTCTCAGAGGTTTCTACAGGTACCTAAAATTTTCCACGTGTCCAAAACCAAATCTACCAGTTCCTTTACAACCCCCTCCTCCTACTATGTAATTTATCTTGGCAAATGGTGGCGTTTACCTTGAATTTCCTAGTGTGAAATGTGACTTCTCCCACAATCCTTACACCCATCACTAAATTTGTAAAAGCTACCTACTAAACTGGTTTCAGCTACACTTCATCTTTTTTTTAAGATTTTTAAATATTATGTATACAGTATTCTGTCTGCATATATGCCTACTTGCCAGAAGAGGGCACCAGATCTCATTACAGATGGTTGTGAACCACCATGTGGTTGCTGGGAATTGAACTCAGGACCTCGGAAAGAACAGTCAGTGCTCTTAACCTCTGAGCCATCTCTCCAGCCCCACTTCATCTTTTTTTATTATTGGTCTTTTGTTTGTTTTTTCGAGACAGAGTTTCTCTGTGAAACAGTCCTTGCTGTCCTAGAACTAGCTCTTGTAGACCAGGCTGGCCTTGAACTCACAGTGATCCTCCTCCCTGTGCCTCCTGAGTGCTGGGATTAAAGGCTTGGCTACACTTTATCTCATTACCTCTGTGACTCCTGAATTGAAGCTAGTATCATCACCCTCCTCTGATAACATCAACAGCCCAACTAGCTACATTCCTCCAGCCTTGAACCCACTCTTCCCCACTCTGACTCTGCAGCATCCCTTCCTGAGGTGGTCTGAATGAGATGTTCCCCTAGGTCCGGGCGTTTGAATACTTGGTCCAAGTTGGTGATGTTTGAATATGATTAGGAAGTGGCTTTTCTGGAGGAAGTAAGTCACTAGGGGGCAGGCTTTGAGAGTTTAAAAACTCCATTCCTAGTTCACTCTTTCTGCCTCCTCTTTGCAGCTCAAGGTGCAAGCTCTCAGCTGCTACTCCAGCAGCCGCACCTTCACTCCACCATCATGGCCTCGAGCCCTCTGGGACAGTAAGCCCAAATAAATTCTTTCCACTGTAAGTGGCCTTGATCATGGTGTTTTATCACAGGAATAGAAAAGGAACTAACATGCTCCTCCATCCTACAGCTCTTGCGGAGGAGCCCAGTCTCCAAGTATTATGTCTAAATCCTTTCAAACTCCCTTAGGATCAGAGCTTGGCTAAACTTCCAGCTTTGTCTCTTGCAGCCATTCTAAATGAGAGCTCGCATTTAAAAACTAGTGAGTTCTCAAACAACCTAAGGATGCACCTCAAGACTCTTCCAGAGGACCTGAATTCAGTTCCCAGCAACCATCTGTAACTCCGGCTCCTGAAGATCCTGTGCCTCTGCTGGGAGCAACTGCATTCACAGGTACACACCCATATGCAGACAGACAGACACATACACACACTCACACACATAATTAAAAATAAGTTTTGTTAAAACACAGAAGAAAGATGTTTAAAATTCTTTGTTTCCCACAATTAAATTATTATGTCTCTTTTTTGTTAAGATTTTATTTTTAACTATGGGTAGATGAGGGGAGGCAGTATGCACCATGTGGGTACAATGCCCACAGAGGCCACAGAGGGCACTGGATTCCCTTACAGTTGGAATTACTATGCAGTTATAACCCACCCAACATTGGTGCTGGCAACCGGACTCAGGTCCTCTGCACAAGCAGTATCCCCTCTTAACCACTGAGCCATTATGTTTCTACAAGAGCAGAAAACTATGTGTACAGGAAGAAAAAAAAAAGTAACAACAGAAACACAACAATGCATAATATATGATAGTCCTAAATCTGCATTGAAACATTTCAAGCAGAATGTCACATCATAATGCATGATGCAACAGTATGTTCACTGCAAAATGCATTTGTCTTGTGTTCAGAACCAAGGCTACAGAGAAGTCATACAATGCAGCACAGTAAGCACTGCCAAAAACACCTCAGACATTTGATGTAAGGAAGCCATCTATGGCCTTGCAGTTTCCTGCTATCCTGAGACCAGAGGACAAATGTCAAGAAAGCTTCCAAAACAACATGCACATGGATCTGACTCATGCTCAGAGTGCTAATATCGGCAACTCACTGTCTTCCTAATGAACATCCATTCTGTAAGCATATTAAGAGGGACAAGCTGAGCATAATACAAAACAGCTACAACTGACCTTCTAAACAAGACACTCTTCATCTAAGGAAGAAGATGACATGGAAACAAGACAAACAGCATAAGCCATGATCCTGGGAGAAATCAAGTCATCTTGGACTTCATCTTTTTCATCTACAAAAAAGAAAATTCCTATTTCAAGAATAATTAGATAAAATATGACTATATTTTTTTCAAGTAGCATGTTGAGACTCACTAGGTCTTGAAATTAATTTAGTGGGTCACAATTAGCCACACATACACACGTGCCAGAAGGCAGGTGGCTTCCAGGAGAGAGGTGAGTGAACAGAAGACATCACACAGGAGCCCACCCCCCAGGGACTGGGAATGTTCTGTTTGATCTGATGCAGCTAAAGGGATGCACTTAATTTATGAAAAGTCGCTGTGAAATTACCATGTGTGGACATTTCTGCACGTCTGTTGGAGTTCAACAAAGATTTACAGAAAGAGTAGATATGATAAAAATCAAAGAGCAGCAAACTTTGACAGGTTCACAGACAGATTACTGTTTTGTAGCAGGGACGTGGTGACACCTTTAATCACAGCACTCAGGAGGCAGAGTCAGGCAGATCTCTGAGTTCGAAGCCAGCCTGGTCTACAGAGAGAGTTCGAGGACATCCAGCGAAGTATTGTTTTGTGAGGCTTCTATTCCCAAATCACATGTACATGGAAGCTGACACACACAGATGCAAATCCTAGTGTTGGGGCCAACAAGGGTGTCGGGGCAGACAGAAGACACCCTTTTAACAATGAAAATCTTGGGTTTGAGGGTATAGTTCAGTGGAAGAGCACTCGGGTAGCATGTGCAAGGCGTGGGTGTGACCTACAGCACCACACCACACCCCTGCATGATACAACACACTCTGAAGGACAGCTTTTCCTGTATTCGCTGTGAGGCTCACCTGTACCCAGTGTGCTCTTTTAGAAGCCTACTTCCCTGTGTAATCCTCAGAAGAAAAACAACCAATAAGGCAAAGGTTCTGCTTGAAGACTAACTCTCAATAGGGTTTAAGGATTTTCTAAAAAGGATATGAAACTAAAGAGCATCAGTGATAGACAAATGGGAAATCCTGTCTTGGAGACATAAACCAGATTACTAGCAACTAAAGGCCAGTCAGCACAGGCCTCAATGTCCTCAAAGTTACCACACAACAGGGGAGCCTGGAGCAATGCCAGGCTAAGAGGAAGAGTGGCGGTTTAGTGGTCCCACCATTCCCTCCTCCTGGAGTGAACAAAAATACCTAAGTCAATGTCACCACTGATGCATATCTTAAAAGGGCATTTCATTTAATTCTATGTTTTGAATTTATATTTAATAAACTCAGTTAATGTGGGACATTTTGGTAAATTTTAACTGGAAATAATATTTAAATTTTACCTACTAACCTACCCAGGAAGAATAACTAATGTGCAAAATTACATTCTTATCAACTTGTGTTTTTAATTACTATTCTGTGGTATATCCAAACACCGAATATTTGAACTGCTTGATTTTATTTATTTCTTAACTCCTAAGCACTTTTAAATAAAATACTTGGTGTGCTAATGAGGCATTAACACTTATTTACCTGGTACTTCAGCACTAAAATAAAACACTGACAGGTCAATTTTCTCTGTGCTTCACACCACTTTCCTCACTAACTCCTCCCTAAATCCCAGGCCTGGTTCTCACTGCCCAAGCAGTTGTTAATCTTCACAGCTGATTTAGCACCAGCTCAACCTCAACCTCCTGATGCTGGGTCCAGCCGTCTGAAAGGAGTTCACGACCGCGTCTTCAAGAAAGCAGACCTGTGAGTCCAACACGCACATGGCGGCTGCAGAAATCTAAGAGGCCAACCTGAGCCCATCTGCTGAGAAGACGGCAGGAGATGCCACCCAATGGAGATGTGCACAGTGATGTCCACAGAAGCAGGGGAAGGTGATATGGAAATGGCTGGAGGAGTCCTGAGGGTTTGACAGAGGAGGCTGGGGCTCTGTGGGCATCATCTCACACTGTTCCAGGATGCCCCTGCTTCCACAGTGTGCAAGCCTCAAGAACTCTAGGCACTGATTTTTTTGAGTTAATCTAGTATCCTGCTACATTACTGAAAGTGTTTATGAGTTGCTGAAGTTCCTTGGTAGAATTTTGGGGGCCGCTTATGTAAACTATCATATCATAGCAAACAGTGAGAGTTTGACTTCTTCTTTTCCAATTTGTATCCCCTTGATCTCCCTTTGGTGTCTTATTGCTCTAGCTAGGACCTCAAGAACTATACTGAATAGATATGGAGAGAGTGGACAACCTTGTCTTATTCCTGATTTCATGGGAGAAGCAGTGCATTTCTGAGCATTTATTTACAGAAGCACCCGGGCCATTAGTCCAGTCGGGCTTTACAGTGTGTTCTTCTGTCCTTCAATTTCCTGTCAATTAGTCTTTCCAACAAAAAGCTCTGATTACTGGCAAGTGGGACTTTTCTAAGAACACTCCTCCATCAGAAGCTACAGAATATATCTGGCTACCTCTATGATAGCACAATTACTATCTCATTCCATTAATTCAATCCAGGCTGAAACATCTCCATTATTGTTTTGGTAATAATGGAGATTGAACCCAGGACCTGACCACTGATCTCTATAGTTCCACAGTCCTTAATACTCTATCACTCCTTTGCCACTTCCTATAAAGACAAACTTTCCCTACTCAACTATTTGGTTCAATGTGCTGACTAGTGTTAGGTTAACTTGACACAAGCTAAGTCATTTTGGAAGAGGGAATCTCAATCAAGAAAATGCCTCCTTGCCAGGCAGTGGTGGTGCATGCCTTTAATCAACACTCAAAGGCAGAGGATCCCTGTGCGTTCCTGGTCAGCCAGGGCTACACAAAGAACTCTGTCTTAGAGGGAGGGAGGGAAAGAGGAAGAAGGAGGGAGGGAGGAAGGGAAAGAGGATGAGAGAGGGAGGGAAGGAGGGAGGGAGAAAGAAAGAGGAGGAGGGAGAAGGAGAGGGAGAAAGAGGGAGAGAGAAAAGAAAATGCCTCCATCAGATTGGCATGTGGGTAAGCCTGTATGCATTTTCTTGATTGATGACTGAAGTGGAAGAGCCCAGCTCACTGTAAACAGTGCTCTCCCTGGGCTGGAAGTCCTGGGTACTATATACAAAAGCAGGTCAAACAGGCCAGAAGGAAAAACTTCTTCATGGCCTCTACATCGGCTCCTGCCTCCAGGTTCCTGCCTGACTTCCCTCAGTTATGGAGTGTGACCACAGAGTTGTAAGCAGAAATAAATCCTCCCCAGTTGCTTTTGGTCATGATATTTAATGACAGTAAGAGAGCCCTAATTACAGATTCAACGCTA